>PVIC010012072.1:0-40288 GCA_004025085.1 Thryonomys swinderianus
AGATAAGATCATCTATAAATATAAGAAACTCATTCAAATTAATCTCATTTCAGGTAACAAAATAAGAGATTTATAAAATGTAAGCCTTAATTTTTATTTTGTTAATCATATTCTGGAGTGTAGAGAACAGAACTGAAAGTCATAGGTTAATATTACAAATTCAGTTATTTTCATGTGAAAAGCAATCAGAATTGTAAAGGTCAATGCAAGAGGTTGTAGTCAACAGTAGGCACACATGTAACTATCCAACTGGCAGAATAGCACGACATTGCAAAAACATTTGGCTAATCAAGTTGTTTGTCAAAACCAAGGCTTCCCTGTGTTCCTTAAAATTCCATAAACATATGTTAAGGAAGCAAATTTTAAATTCATTTCTCAGATTGATGAATTGAAAATGAATCTCCAGTAGTGATGAAATTATTTTGCCCACTGAGCTATCCATTAACTTTCATCCTCAACATAAAAATATAAATGGCCTCACATGACATGTTAATTTTATCAATGAAAGGGGTCTACCATGAATATTTTTGTATTTTCAGTATGATACTGCTTTTTGAAAGTTGTGTTTTGAATACCAGTTTAGTATAAAACAACCCTTTAAGTTACTACTAAATAAGTATTTACAATTTTGATGAAGTAATTTATTCATATTTCCTTCACCTGTGATTTACTAGTAGCCTTTAAAATAATTCTCCTTGGGATCATTTTCCTTCAGTCTCAAATATACTTATACTTTTCAATATCAATATATTTTCCACTACGTTTTTAATTTTTCATTTGTTTCCTCTGACCCCACAAAACATTCTTCTTGAAATATATCTCTCAAACTTTGTGAGATGCTAATTTTTTAGCTATTATATTTTTCGATCTAATTTTTCAAGTTTTCAAGTGTCACCTACTTCTTATGCCTTTTCTTTGCTTTTTTATTTTTAACAAGAAACATTTATTAGCACATTTTAGGCACACATAATTTTAACACTCATCTTAGGGAATTTGAACCTGTACATGGTATACCTCAGCCTTTTTCCCCCTTCTCCTTCCCCTCCAGCCCCCTCTCCTCTCTAGGTACTAAAACTTTGTTCTGGTTTTTCCTTCTATTTTCACCTTTTTTCCTGTCCCTTCCTTTCTCCGTCTCCTCCCTTCCCTTTCCTATTTGAACATTTTCTTCCCATTTCTCATTATGTTATATATTTTAGTCCTTACTTTCACTTTCAGTTTTTATTTAAACATGTGTATCTGATTTATTTCACTTTAGGAGAATGGTTTCAATGTGCATCCATTTAGCTATCAATGTCTGAAGCTCAGCATTCTTTACAGCAGAGTATTAGTCCATTATATTACAAAAAACACATCTCTATTCATTTGGTAGCTGATGGGTGTTTGGGCTGTTTCCAAGACTTATGTATTACAAACTGTGCTGCTATAAATATGGGTGTGCACCTATCACTGTGGTGTGATGCTTTTAATTTTTGCAGGAAGATACCTAGAAGAGGAATATCTATGTCAAATGAAACCTCAAGTTTTAGTTTCTTAAGAAATCTCCACACTGATTTCCACCAAGAGTGGAGGATTCCTTTTTCCCACAGCCTCACCAGCATTTGTTATTGGTTGATTTCTTGATAGAAGCTATTTTTTCTGTAGTTGATGGAATCTCAGCATTGTTTTGGTTTGCATTTCAATTACCAGTGATATTAAACATTTTTCATATTTTATAGTATTTTTGTTTTAATATTTAGATTTTTCATCCATTTTGATTTTAGACTAGTTCACAATAAAATATGTGGACCTAGCTCTAATCTTCGGTATGTGTTTTCCCAACATCACTTATTGAAGAGGCTGTCTTTCTTCCAGTGAAGGTGTTTGGTTTCTTTGTCCAAGATGAGGTGGCTGAATATGTCTGTAGTTGTTAATGTATCTTCTTCTCCATTCCATTCATCTTCCAGTCTATTCTTTTGCCAGCAACATGTTTTTACCACAGTGAAGACAACGATGCTCACTGTTTTGTCTTTGTTGCCCAGAATTGCCTTTGCCATTCTAGATCTCTTCTAGCTCCAAATGAATTCTGGGATTGTTATCTTAATTCTGTGAGATATGGTATAGGAATTGTGATCAAGACTGGATTAAAGCTATGTAACAATTTTGAAAGTATTACCATTTTCACTATATTCGTTCTTCTTACCCAAGAACCAAGGATGTCTTTCCATTTTATGATGTCTTCTTTGATCTTCTCTTTCAGACTACTGCACTTTTCAATATGTAGATCTTTCACCACCTCTGTTACACTGATACCTTGGATGCTATTGTGAAAGGGGTTATTTCTCTAATATCTGTCTAGAGTCTTCATTATTTGCATACAAGAAGGCTACTTATTTTTGGGTATTGACTTTGCATCCAGTTATTCCACTGAATTTGGTTATCACATCTAGAAGTCTTTCAGTGGAGTTCTTGGGGTTCTCTAGAAGATGATGTCATCTGCAAATAATTATAGCTTATCTTCTTCCTTTCCTATACTTATTCCATTTATTTCTTTCTCTTGTCTAATTTCTATGGCTAGTGCTTCAAGAAGTACATTGAACAAGAGTGGCAACATTGGGTATTTTTGTCTCATTCCTAAATTCAAAGTGAAAGTTTTCAGTTTTTGTCTAATTACTATGATGCTAGGTGTTGGTTTGTTAGAGAAGGCTTTCATTAGATTGCAATAAAGACTATTTCAATTTTCTGTAGGTTTTTTTGTTTTAATCATGAATGGATGTTGGACATTTTCCTGCATCTCTTGAGAGAATTCTATGTTTTTTGCCCTTGGTTCTGTTAATATGGTATATTACATTTATTGATTTGTGTAATGTTTAACCATATTTGCATCCCTAGGATGAATTCAACTTGGTCAAGATGTGTAACTTTCTTGATGATTTGTTGCACTCTGTTTTGCAAGTATGTCATTGAAGATTTTTATATCTATATTCAATACAGAGATAGGCTTATAATTCTCTTTGTTGGGAGCTTTCTCTGGTTTTGGAATTAAGGTAATCCTTGCTTTCATGAATGAATCTGGCAGCACTGCTTCCCTTTTAATTTGACTCAAGAGTTTGAGAAGTAGTAGCATTAGGTCTTCTCTAAATTTCTTACAGAATTTAGCAGTGGATCCATCAGGACTTGGGCTTTTCTTTGTTGGGAGGCTTTAAGCACATCTTCAGTTTCATTAGCTGATATTGGTTTACTCAGAATTTTATATCTTCTTCATTCAGTTTTGATAATTCATATGTATCTAGGAAACTGTCCAGTTCTGCATTTTCCATCTCACTAGAAAACAAGTTCTCAGAGTAGGTATTGATGATCTTCTGGAATTTGGCAGGATCTGTTGTGACTTTAACCATTTTGGTCCTTACTGCATGGATTTTAGTCTTCTTTCCTTATTATGATATAGTTTGGTTAAGGGTTTGACAATTTAATCTTTCAAAAAAACTCACACTTGGTATTATTTTTTAGTCCCTATTGAATTAACTTCTGTTCTGATTTTTATAATTGCCTCCTTCATGTGAGCACTGGGGTTGATTTTCTATTTTGCTGGAAGTTTGAGGTTCAATACTAGTTGTTTATGGTCTTACTCATTTTTTTCTTTACATAAATTTTGTTCCTTATACCAAGTTCTGAATGATTTTAAACAGATTTCTACCTCAATTTCATGTCATTTCATATAGTGTAACAGTAAATTCAAATGTGTATTTGAAGGCCTTTTAATACATTTTTTGTGCATCTTAAGTTTTACACAGCTATGATATTTTCAATGCAAGTTATAAATTTCCAAAAACAATAAAGAGTCACTGAATTGTACAACACAATCTCTAAAAAATCTGCCATTTTTACTTAAAATAAAATTAAAACAAAAGAAACAAACTAATATACACTGGAATTGCCTCAGCACAAGACTTTATATTTTCTCAACCCTATTTCCCAAAGCCTGCAGCACTCCATTGGAGAATTGTGAACGTGTAATTTTCTAATGTTCAGACAGAGACAGGCATTCATGTTCCTTAAGGAATTAGCTTCTCTCACGCATCTAAAATGGTGTTCAGTGCAGGGCCACGTCGCAGAGTGACCCAACACTCACCCACATCATTTTCATAGGGCTTCCCTCTCTCACAGGATACCAGGTGGGAGTTTGCTTTGACATGAACCCCAGTGCATATTTAAAAGATTGTCACATACGGTGATTCTGGATGTGTAGGTCTGAAGATAGAGTCTGTGTTACCACGACTGCACTGCAAAAGTGAAACCCTGGATTTGATGCCTAGCACGGAGGCTGTGGGGCACTGAGTAGAAGCCAGTTGGCAAAAGGAGGGGGAAAAAAAAGGGCTCCATAATTAATCATTTTGGAAAATATAACATGCTATCCTTTAAAGAATTCGTAATGGAAATAAACATGTTGAATAGACCAGGTCTTATAATGAATTGGAATCATAACAACAGTAATACAATTAATAAGGATGTTATTGTTACTTAAGTTGATTTCTCCAAAATGTAAATGACCACAAGAGTCTTCAGAAATGCTTGGTCCCCTAAAGCCAGTATTCTATGGAGGAAACTGGAAAACATTACAGGCCTGCCTGCAACGGATGTCAGTTGACTAACGTGACACATGGGGCTCTTTAATCTATTAGCTACATCTTACACTACAAGTCATTTCTTAAAAAAATACAAATTTTTAAGGTTTTTTTTTTTTTGCTTTAAATTTGTTGGCAGCTTCCTCTCACCTATAGAAAATAATGAAAATATATACATAGCTTAGTATTCAAAACCAGTGTATTCCATTCCTTTTCTTCATAAGAGCCCCTTGCTTAGTCTGTCTCTCACTCTCTATCTCTGTCTATCTCTCTCTCTCTGTGTCTGTCTGTCTCTCTCTCTCTCTCTCTCTCTCTCTCTCTCTCTCACACACACACACACACACACAAGCTTCCAAATACTCTCCATAAATTCTCAGCTTTGTTCTTTTTTGTCCTTCTGTCTAAGTACCAAGACAATCATTACTCATGTTTCAAAATTCATACTAAAGGGCCAGGGATTTAGTTCAGTGGTTCCAGTGCCTACCTTGCAAGTGCAAGGTCCAGAGTTCAATCCCTGGTAACCACATACCACAATGACAGCTGTAGTGACTCACACCTTTTTTTTCTTTTTTCTTTTTTTGAGACAGGGTCTCGCTTTGTAGTTCAGGCTGGCCCTGAGCTCACTATGTAGCCCAGGCAAGCCTCAAACTCAGCAATCCTCCTGTTTCTGCCTCCCGAGTGCTGGGATTACAGGCTTGAGTCACCACGCCCAGCACTGTGGTGTGTGGTATTGATTGCTTGTGGGCGTGAGTCACCACACCCAGCATTGTATGTGGTTACCATAGATTGAACTCAGGACCTTGCTCTTATGAGGCAGGTGCCGAACCACCAAGCTAAATCTCTGGCTCATTGGCTCACATCTTTAATTGTAGCACTCAGCACTCTGGAGGCACAGGCAGGAGGATTGCTGTGAGTTCTAGGCTAACCTGGGCTACATAGTGAACTCAGAGCCAGCCTGAACTACAAAGTGAGACCCTCTCTCTCTCTCTCTAAAAAAAAAAAAATCAGAATAAAAAGTGCTCCTTTCTCAAAGGTTTCTTTCAAAGTTGAGAAGTATTTGTCCTCTGTCTACACAGATCTCCTCACTGACTTCTATTTTACCATTTACATAACTGATTTAAAAATTTCTAATCATACTTCTCTACATAGAAACAAGATAATACAGATGTTCTATTAATTTTTTCATAACTAATCCCAACCAAAACATTAGGTATAATTTAACAATCATTAAACTTTTAGGAACCAATCTTTTGCCAAAGAGGACCAAGAAATGGAGGAGGGGAGAGAGGAGGGAAGGGTAAAACGTGAAAAGAAGAATTAAGATGTGTTAAGTACACATACAGCACTCCAGGAGAAATGTAATCAATTATGTACTGAAAACACATACCACTAAAAATGAAAGATCAAAAACAGAATCAAACCTCAATAAAATAAAAGATTTCTTAAAAATTTTCATTCTTGGCATACTTCCCACTAATACATTTTTGTTTACTTTTAAACTGTATTCAATCCACCTATCATCCTACTGTGTATATATTAATATCCTTCTTTCATTGTAAAATGTTCTTTATAAAATCTGAAATGCCTTATTTTAGTTCAAGTTAGAAGAACAAATATATTCTTTCTTGCTTCGTGTTTTTCATGTTTTTAAATGTCTTCTATATTTCAGAACTATTTTAGATACAACCTTAACAAATTTTTAAAAATACAAAACTCTCTCTTCTTGTGGGGCTGATATTCTGAGACTGTTGCTTTAGGGGGAGAGGTCAGGAAAGCCTTCTTTCATGAGCGACTTTTAAGAAGAAATTCAATTAAAGTGAGCATCATTCTACATGCAATAAATCCTTCCGAGGCACCTTGAATTTTCTTTCTCTGTTAGACTTGGTAAATTTAGCCCTGTTATCTTAGAAATAGAGCTACTGTTATGTTAAAAGTTGCCTTGAGTCTAGTGTTGAAGCCATCTGAAGCTCACCCTTGTATTTTAGCCATCAGAATCCCAATTGATTGCTCATGTCCTGCAGGGAAAGCATTTGCAGGAGAATGAACAGCATGCAGAATCCATCGTGATTCCAAACGTTAGCTGCCTCCCAGGCCACAGCAGCGACTGCGAACAGGTCAATCCCTTGTGACCTGCATGCTAGAGCATTTGAAAGGATCCTTCTGAAGCCCGCCACTGAGGAGGGTTCAGTACCACCAAGGTGATTCTCACGGCAGGCATGCATAGTGCCCTCAGTGAGAGGCCGGAAGCCTTGGTCTCCTGGTCCACACACCACTTTCAGCACAGTGCAGACGGCTGGGTGTGAATACCATCAACACAGCCAAAGGAGCTATGTATTTTACAATGTTTTGTGGAACTCTACATTTTTTATTTTCTTTGTAAAACATCATTTCCATACTTCAGATAGAAAACAGACATGTGAGAAATAAATCCATTAATCATCACACTCTATTACCACTTTTTTTTCTTTCTTTTTTTTTTTTTTTTTTTTTTTGCAGTACTGGGGATCGAACTTGGGCCCTTGTGTGTCCAAGGTTGGCATGGTCCCACTTGAGCTAAATCCCAGCCCTCACATTCTCACATTACTTCTTTTGATGCATAGAATTGGGGACTTTTGTACATGCTCCTTGCTTCACAGCTGGAGTCTTACACTAAATATTAACCCATAACATTTGTATGCCTTTCTTCACTTTTAGACAATATATTTACATACATACAACACATTTTATCTGTTTGAATATTTCATTCAACAACGCTAGTATCACTATAGCATCTAATATTTCAACTGGTGAACAGGGTTCACTTTCAATAATGTAACACACAATCCTTAGAAAATAACAGTGAAAATTTTCAAAAGAAAGAATTTCACAGCGTGCTCTTTAATATGCCAAGTCAAATATAAAAGATGATTTTTGTTCTGGTACCAGGGAGCAAACTCAGGACCTTGTATAGTGCCACTGAGCTAAATCCCTGGCCAAAAAAAAAAAATGATCTTTCACAGTATAAAATCAAAACAAGACAAATGAGGAGGACAAATTGGCATTATGCTCTTGTAAGTCAACTTCAAAGTTTTCCAGAACCAGACAAGAAGTGGACTTATCCAGGATGACAGAGAACATGAGACAGAATTGAGTGTGTAAAGAGACAGCAAGAGTCATAGGAATGGGAGATAATCACATATTTAATTTTCAGAGTGAGTCTCCGTTCATGCTTTTGTATAATTACTCCAAATCACACATAAATATCCTTTTAGTAAGTTATGATGATGAAAAATATTCACCTGGTTGGAAATGAAAACTGCACTAGGATTTTTCTTCTCTGCCAGTTCCTCTCTTGAAGACTCCCAACCATGCCCTGAGGGTTACACATCCTAAAGCCTAGCACATCTGCCGTCCTTGTGTTCACACAGCTACACAACACTGCAGAGCACACTCCTTCAGGGACCGTGTACCTGATCAATCACTGAGTGGTCTTCAGAGGAGGGAGAGGTACACATGGCCTTTTTCTGTACAGAAGGCCTCAAAAGTCTAAATCCACCACTTTCTATTCTAGCAATTTCCACATGACAAAAGGAGACAGATATCATTATCTTTCAAGTGCCCTTGTTTGGATTTTTTCTCAAGTTGTATCTACTAAAGTGGGAACTACACACTGGGGACATGAGGAAATTACTATGATGCACTGTCATCTCTTCAGAATCGAGTTAAAAGATTCTGCATATTTGTTGTTGATTCAAAAAGCACATAGAATATTATTTTAGATGTGAGAATGATGCTTAGAAACAGCCATCACTGTTTCCATGATCTGGCTTCTGGTTGTTGGCTATTGTTGACAATTGTTATCTTTAAGGAGTCTTATAATAGACTTTTATTTCCCAGAGATCTGCCAAAAGAGAGAGAAAGTAGCCTTTCCACAAATGGCTCACTTGGTACAATCCTCTCACGTCAGAGAAACAGTTATCACACTCTTGCCAAGTACTGCGTCGTATATGCTTTCATTTCTGAGAAGTTTCTGGTAGGCTTAAGCTGGCATATTGCAATTGATTTAAATAATTTTCCTCCCATAAGGAGGATTCCTAAGAATATTTTCCAACAGAAAATTAACAAACCATATTTTATATTTCCAACTGTACTGTCATTAAATGACCATATTTCCATTTTTGCCAAGCTAAGCACGTAAGAAGTGTGTATGGTTTAATCTTAAACACTATGTCAAATAAGTTGCTGATATATAAACTCCTTTCCACTAAGTGTGGACACATATACAAATTAAAACATTATTTTTATGACAGTATGTAACATCTGCTTATAACAGAATGGTCTCGCATACTGACATTTTGACAGAACAGAGTTTAAGAGGAAAGAAGAAGGATGTTATCTCTATGGCCTAAGAATATTAAACTATTTTATGAGCAGCCATCATTTTAATAAAATTGTTAACGCTGATTATATGCAAACACTTATAGCCTGTCTTTTAAGCGTTCACTTTTTACCTGAGAAATTAATTCTAATCCAGCAGAAATAAAATACTTTCTCATTCAATGCTAAAATATAAGTTCAGTTCCTCACAATTTGAGCCACTTTTATTTTATCTTCCCACAGACAAGCAGATAAAAATGTTAGAATCAACTGAACATTAGAATTTTGACTTGATTGCTTCTGCAAAATAAGGAGAATATGATATTCTCTAGTTACTTAATCATCTCATAACAATTTCCATAAAATTGCTTCTTGATTAATTCGCTTCAACAAATTCTTAGACTACCATTATTCTTTTAGTCTGTCACGTCATTTACCTTTCCAAAACAGTAAGATACAATTCCCTAGGTTAGAAAAATTTTGTGTAGCACACTTTTTACAAATCAATCCTGATATAAGATGACCTATCATGTCAGCATTTGAAATGACCCGTCTCCCAGACAGCCTGCTGAACCAGCTCAGAGCAGTCCTGGAAAGCAGGACTCACTAGACTTGAAGAAACAATGCATTACTCATATTTAAAGTTAAGAATGAGTCACAAGTGTGTGAACTGGTTTATAGAAATTTTTAAGGAAACTATATCTTATATGTTCATATTATATTCTCTTGCATTAAAAGTAATAAAATCAAGTCCTTTTACAGAAGTATATACACATACATATGTAAAACTTCTCTTATTTTACATAAAAATTCACAGAAAATATTGTTATTGTAGCTAGACTTCATAAAAATATCACAGCTACTTTAGGATTCTCTGGACTATCCTAATCATTGAAGTAATTAACAATACCCACTTTTATTTTCAAAAGTGATTTTAGAAAAATACATTATTGCTGGGAGTAGTGGCTCATGCCTGTAATCCCAGCACTCAGGAGGCAGAGGCAGGAGGATTGCTGAGTTCAAGGCTTGCCTGGGCTACACAGTGAGCTCAGGGCCAGCCTGAACTACAAAGCGAGACCCTGTCTCAAAAAAAAAAAAAACATAAAACAAAACAAACAAACAAAAAATACATTATTATTCTATACATGACACATCTTTACCTATTAAAAATCTATTTCATTTCAGTTTCTTCAGGGGAGAAGAGAGTGTACCAAAGATAGCAAAAGTAACCATGGGTAATTTATGTCCATTTTATTCAGTATATTAAAAAACTGCTCATGGGACATTTTAATAATTCAGGTCAGAAGCTGGAGGGTCTTAATTTAATATATTTGTTATCATAAATTTACACATTTGAAAACAGCACAGGGCATGCTCAAGGGAAAGGATTAAGACATAACAATGTTAGATGAAACAAGGTCGCATAATCAGGACCATACACATAAACACAGGAAAGAAGATTTGGGGGAAGAATTTTAAAGTATTTAAATACAGGGAAACTGAAGTAATATGATTTAAAATATGAGATCACTTAAAAGTAAATCCTACATTTTTTAGATATTTTCTCCATGAAACATGTTTACAAGTTATTAAATTTTAATAGCCATGAAAATTAATCAGGCATATTCTTCTCATAAATGATTTTATGAAGCCTAATAAATGTTTTAAAATGCTCTTCCATATATACATATATATATGCACTTCACTTATTAATTATGTATTTGCACGTCTTCAGAGGTAGAATTTATTATTTTAGAAGGTGAAGAATAACATGAGTATAGATTTCTCTAGGAATGCTGATAAATGAATTTTAGTTAATATCAACATTAAACAATATGGAACTCGGATATATTTTTCCATGTAAAATTTGCAAACAAATTAACCAATAATAATGCTATCAATTTTCCTGCTTCAACCCTGCTAAGACTTCCTGTTTTAATAGCTTTGCAGTTGATATGGTTTATCAACATAAATACTAACAAATAAGCATTATCTCCTATTCAAATCAAATGTAAAGTATAAAAATACAATTTTGACCATCCAAAGACTAATTTTTTCAGCTCAGTTATGAACAAGCAATTTCATATCAGTTAGCAGGCAGTCAGTGGAATGAATATATATAATATATATTAAATAATATAATATTACATATACATTAAATATTTAATATTATACATTAAGTATATATTTAATATCTATTACATATATTAAAATGGTATAAACTATAAGAACACTGCTGATCAGACTCCCATCTAAGTGAACCCCACAAGGGGTCATGGATGGGGTTTTGTCAGTGACGGTTGCATCCGGAGTGTGCGGCATTGGAACTGATCCACGGAGTAAGTGCTACCTGCCCTCGGTATCCCAGAGAAGGCATAAGGTTAGAACGAGGTCAGGTCTTCCCTCGTCTCTCTGCTAACCGCCTGCCAGACAGTGTCTCCTCCATGGTGCCACTCTGCCATGGGCCACCCTGCCTTGCAGCCAACAGACTATGCACTAGAGCCTCTACAAATTGTGAACTAAATAAAACCCCACCCTTTACTTTATTTATTTATTTATTTATTTTTAGTTTTTTGGCAATGTTTCGCTTTGTAGCTCAGGCTGGCTCTGTGCTCACTATGTAGCCCAGGCAAGCCTTGGACTCAGCAATCCTCCTGTCTCTCCCTCCCAGTGCTGGGATTATAGGGAGCCACCACACCCACCCCACCCCCCTTTAATTTTGGGTGCTGCTTTTTATCTCAGCAATGAGAGAAAGGTAATTAAGATGACTGCCAAACTTTGAGAGCTGACTGGATGCCACTATAATACTGACAGCTTTATTTTAATCTAAACCGTATCTTTATGTTGCTATGTATACCAGTGGATTTTATTATTCTCATTCAATAGAAGAACTAAATAAGTTAAAAGAAATTCTATATAGCTATTATTTATTAGCACCACTCATCAAAGACATCACTCTGTAAAAGAAAATAGAAACATTTGAGAAGATAAAAAGATGAAAATTCCACCTAGTCATTTTTAGTATCTCTGTGATCTCAGAGTAAAATATGCAAAAAGGCCAACAGAAGCACCAAATAACAGAATAGTGAAGTGACAAATCCAAGGTTCCTGCCTCCTCAATAATGAAGTTGTATTTTCATATATATATATTTTTTTTTTTAATTTCTGTACCAGTCAACTATGAAAACCAAATATAATCTGTCCTGCTTTGGGTGATGACATCAGGCAGCTTCCCCTCAAATTCCAAATGCACGAAGGCAGATTAATTCCAGTGACATCATGTCTGAGGGAAACAACTTCCAATAAACCTAATCCTAACTGAGTATTTTACTATCGAGCTCCCATCATATTTAATTACAAAGATCTAGATTTGACACACAACTTGCATGTATGTTGAAAAGTTACACAGGATGGTCCTTAGCTTTCGTATCTCTAACGCCATCCAAGTATCACTGGATTCATGGAGTATACTTAAGTGATACAATTTTTAAAATTTAACAGATTTTCATAAAAATCCACTTTTGGGGCTCTCTTACAACAAGAACTGATTGCACTTGACTAGTACCCCAACATAAGAAAACTCTGGAAAGTTCACAATCTCTTCATTTGAACACAATTTTTAGCATATCACTCTAATCTAAAACAATTTAGATTGCATCCACATTCCAAAAGAAAAATAACAGTGAGTTGGCAAAATCTTACTTTGCCTTTTCCAATTCAAATATTTGCCTCAATTTGTTGTGAATTTTTTTTCTCACTTTAAGTACTTAGAGGTTTTAGATATTTTTGAGATGCCCCCACATTCTGGAGTAAAGTAATGAGGCTGTGTTAATGCAGCGCACTGGGAACCGGACGGACAGAAGAACCAAGAGCAGCCCTGGCACACCTGCCAAAGGAGAGCCGCGGCGGCCAGGAGGTCGCTTCCAGCACAGACGTCCGTGAGGCCAACCGCGCAGGCAGGTGTGGAGGCGGAGGGCTGGCAACAGAGACAGGGCAGTCAGCTCTGCGGGCCTTGCAGACCCCGCGACCGTCTCAGCGCCTGAGCCCGGCTCGGCCCCTGCCTAAGCGTGACACTGTTTGTCTGGTGCCGACGCTCTCTGTCCACCTCTGTCTCCCGTGAACACCAAGATCTGCCGGCCTCCTCTCAGCGGATCTGCCCTTTCTCCACTCACACCACAGGCACCCTCGATCCAGGCCTCCTGCACAAGGACTTAGTTAATTTCCACCTGGTCAATTCTTTGCTCTTCAAAGTCTTTCTTCCTTAGGAATGTAGACAGATTTAAACAGTGTAGGACTTGAGTGTACTTCTCAGTCTGCTGAGTGGGCCCTATCTGTGCTCACTGTGTAAATTTCAATGTACCCTCAAATTCACACAGGTACTAAAACTTTTAGCATGACTGTACTTGGACATAAGCCCTCTAGTAACTAGGGTTAAATGAAGTTACAAGGACTGGATCATATATGAGCCTGACCTGGCTCCTTACAGTGAGAATAAGACAAGAGATACAGAGCAAGAGATAAAAGGCTGTATGATGCCCGAGGTCAGGCAGGAAGCAGCTGTCCCCATGCGGAGAAGCCCATCCAGAGAAACACTAAGGACAGCCTGACATCTCTCACCTGCAGGAGCCAGAGAAAATGCATGTGTGTAATCTAAGCCACACACGCACTTCTGTCTTGCTCTAGTCACTTTGAGACCCAACACACTCAGCACACCTGGCGCACCATTATTTACTGCATGCAGCCCTCGCTATCCTCCCCTCCGAGTTACACTTGGACCTCCAAAACCATCGAACCGCAGCGACTCTCTTCATACCCGGAACCCCACACAGAGCCCTTCCTGCCTCTGGCCCAAGCCCTCACTGCCGGAGGCTCTGCTGACCCCGCCAGACGTCACTGCAGGACCTGGCCGTGACTCCCGCTTAGGCCTGCCCGCCCTCGCTTCCCGCTGCTTGCACTCCTCCCTGTGGTAGGTCAGCTGCCCGCACCAGCATCGCTCCATCTCTCAGGCTGTGTGTCCCCCTAGACCGCTCCTCAGGCAGGAACCACCTCAGCCCTGCGTCAGTTCCCGGCGCTGACTCGGATCCCTGTGCAGCAGCTGTGTGGAAGAGCTCCTCATAAAAGCTCCTTCCTCTGGCGATTCCGAGTGTGTGCTGTCAGGCCTGGACTCGCTGGGCAGCAGCTTCCAACACTCATTTCACATACATCACTTTTCATAAAGCTCTGTTGCAACAGAGAAACCCTGCATATATTGAATGTTCAAAAAGTAAAACTTGCGCTTTTTGTGTCAAAGTAATTTTATTACCAAACCAAAACAAACCAATCTTCTGCTTTTCCTCACACAATCAGTTTGAGTGGTAATGTTGAACTGCACATAATTTAACCACATCTGGACTATAAGTCGACCTCCTTCCACACCTCATGTTCACATAGAAGATGGAGACTAATGAAAATGTTGATTTTCCCATTGATTCTGACTCCACTGGAGTTGCCAGGACCACAGTATCTGTTTCCTGACTGCTGAGCACTTGATACTTACTCCTGATGCCTCTAAAGCCAAATTCTCCCTCAAGATGAAACTGAAGATCTTGTTTATACGTACATAAAAAAATTAAAAAGGATTACTCTTTGAAGATCCTCATTCCATGAAAATCACTTTCTTACTGTCACAGCAAGATAGGTTTAAAGGGGTACAAAAGGTCCCAACAATACCCATTTGATTTCAACTTTACTGCTAGATAGTTTTCCTATAACCAAAGTATTATGATTTCTGTAGATTAATAGATGGTATGTTGATGACATTTTTTTTCATTTTTTATTAATTATTGGTACATTTTATATACAGCTCACAATCACACTCAACATTGGGCAACTTGTACCAGTATATGACAGAAGTTAGTTCTCGTTTTTACCCATATCCCAACCCACCCACAACCTCCCCACCTTTTATATGCATACTATTTCTTTTTCTTTCCGAATCATATTTATTCTTTCCCCTCATTATGTTCCCGTACCAAATTCCCCTTGAATATTTCCTATTTCACAAAATCTATCATACATACTAGAAGTATTTACATCTACAGGTTTTCATACCAGAGAAAAGATATGGTATTTGCATATCTGTGCTCTATTTATTTCACTGATTAGTGTGTCCTCAAGATGTATCCACTTCCACAGAAATGAAACTTGTCATTCTTTGTGGCAGAGTAATACTCCATCACACACACACACACACACACACACACACACACAAAAGAAAAAAAGACACATCTTCTTTATCCAGTCTCCAGTTGATGGGCATATGGGCTGTTTCTAAGACGGGGCTATCACAAACTGAGCTCTATGAGCATGGATGTACATATGACTTTACAATATGATTCTTTTAATTCCTTTGGGTATATTTCCAGCAAGGGAATGGCAGGGTCAAATGGTTCATTTTTAAAATTCAGACTGGTGCTCGCTTCAGCAGCACATACTAAAAATATTAAAATTCAGACTGCACTGTAATCTTCAACTATTTGATAACTGCTAAAAAGTATTCTCCACAACCTCTTTTCACAAATGAATCTTCCTTTATGTAGTAACTAACAATGGCACTGGGCATGGTGACATGCACCTGTAGTCCCAGCTAGTGGGGAGGCTGAGGTGGGAGGATCACTTAGGAGTTCTGGGCTGCAGTGTGCTATGCCAATCGGGTGTCTGCACTAAGTTCAGCACCCATATGACCTTTTGGGAGCGGGGGACCACCAGTTTGCCTAAGGAGGAGTGAACCAGCCCAGGTCGGACATGGAGCAGGTCAAAACTCCTGTGCTGATCAGTAATTAACAATGGCTTATTTAGCATGTATTAAAAAATGAGACATCAGGGCTGGAGATTTAGCTCAGTGGTTCCAGTGCCTGCCTAGCAAGCACAAGGTCCTGAGTTCAATCCCTGGTAACCGCATACAATGCTGGGCATGGCGACTCACGCCCACCAGCAATTAATACCACATACCACAGTGATGGGCGTGGTGGCTCATGCCTGTAATCCCAGCACTCAGGAGGCAGAGGCAGGAGGATTGCTGAGTTCAAGGCTTGTCTGGGCTACACAGTGAGCTCAGGGCCAGCCTGAACTACAAAGTGAGGCCCTGTCTCAAAAAAAAAAAAAAAGTCAGAATTTTGTAATAATTCCAGCACACATAAAACTGTTTTGTTTTATAATTTAATATAAGGAAAGGGATATACAGGAGTTTTTATTTTGTTTCTAGATAACTGTTGACATGTCACAGGTTAAAGCTTAAATATTTAAATCACATTATCATGTCGTTCATTAGTTATTTAATTCCCATAGAAAAATATGATGGTATTTTTTTGCATTTCATAAGCATGATACTTTAAAACTAAATTATCATTCATTAAAAAAAAAGTTGTGATTAGCAATGAGTCTGGCTTATGACCCCTAATCCAAGTCCTTCTGTGGACTCGGCCAGCCTGGGAGCGAAGGGTAAGTCATGGGAGGACCCTGTTCAGGGCTTCATTATCATTCTCTGAAGACTAACAGTGTAGAGACAGGGAAAACTTGAAAATATTTTAAATGCAAAATCTGTAACAAGGCTAAAACTTGAAGTTAAATCCAATACTGTCAAGTATCTCTTTCTTTAAGGATTTCCTAGTAGACTGCAGGTTAACCAGAGCTCTGAGTGTTTTAAAATTAATATTAAAAAGTATGTTCTTTCCTTCATAAATGATTTATTTGTTAATTTATTTGCTGTTATTTTCATGAAGGTAATGGTGTTGCAAAGATGTCAATGACTCTGAAATTGTGAATCTCTTTGATTGGGGTGAACTGTGCCACTAAATGGAATACAAGATGTTAGAAACACACACAACAAACACAACCTAAAAGAAATGGAAACTGATTATGTTGAATTTGTCAAAAGATACTCTTCCTTGTTGAATTTTTTTTCTAAAAAAATATTCTTAGACTCATGAGACTAATGTTTTCTTCTTAATCATTTTAGTGCATCTAAAAGAGCTCATTTAACCCTGGTTCCAATTTGATGGAAGAGCTGTTCATAAGCGAGGGTGAATTTGGATGCCATCAGCACCATGTAGGCTAAAGGTAATGAAGTGAATGGAAGGTTGGTAGCAATGCATGTTGGGAAAGACGTCTAAGGTTGGCTTCATGATCTCTTATGCTGAATGTCGATGAGGTGTTATTTTATAAGAGTAATCCTAATCAGCTTCACCAGTACCGAATTTTATATTCAAATGTTCCCCTTTGGGAGTTGATAGTTTCTTTCCTACAATTTAGCCTTCTGGGTTGAAAAACTAGGGTGATGACATTGCCTATAATACCCCCTAAAGCCCTATCTCTGTAAATGGCTTCTATAATCAGTGTGGTGGTGGCTCTTCCCTATGAAGTCCAGCCAGATGCTTTCAACAATACTGCTAAGAGGATTTGAAAGAGTATGGCTTTCTTTAAAAACCTAAAAAAATTTACTTGAAATGCATCACTTAAACAGAAGGAAGAAAACCTATAAAATTTGAGTATTTAGCTCTAAGGAAAGCACCGATTTGTAGAAACAAAACAAGACACATTTCCATCAAAATAGAACATTTTTCAAAGGTCAAAACAAGACTATTTTATGCACATAGAGCTCCTAAGTCAATAGCTTTGGAGAAATAGTATTACTAGTTCTACAGGCATTGTTCTTAGTGAAAGACGGATCATTTTGTGATTGCTCCACAAAGAACACTGGGTTTCCTCGAGAGTAATGGACATACAGTTGTGATTTTTTCTCTAGCATCTCTGTCCTCTAGCACAGAGATCCACCCTGGGTGATTATTATTCCCTCCTTTTGAGTTTGAATTTATTCTAACACTAACACATTCTTAGTTGCAGGAGATGTACTAAATGGGTTAGGGGTGGTTTCTTTTTCTTTTTTTGAGACAGGGTCTCACTTTGTAGTTCAGGCTGGCCCTCAGCTCACTATGTAGCCCAGACAAGCCTCGAACTCAGCAATTCTCCTGTCTCTGCCTCCCCAGTGCTGGGATGACAGGCATGAGCCACCATGCCCAGCACTGTGGTATGTGGCATTGATTGCTGGTGGGTGTGAGTCACCACGCCCAGCATTGTTTGTGGTTACTGGAATGGAACTCAGGACCTTGTGCTTACTAGGCAGGTGCTGGAACCACTGAGCTAAATCTCAGGCCCTAGGCGTGTTTTCTTAATGTAGCACATTTTCTTTTGAAAATTTTCTGTTATCAGACAATGTCCTGTACATGGTAGGATACTTTGCAGCCTACCTGGCCTCTTCCCACTGGTCAGCATGAGCGCACTTCCAGTGGTCACAACTGTAGATGCTACAGGAATCACCGAAAGTGCCACAGCACACAAATCACCTGATGCTATAAACTCCTGGCTAAGGCTGACCATGTGCCCCATGTGTGAATGGAGTGACTGCTGCAAAGTGATTAAGAATAGATCCACTCTGACAGAAATGTACGGATAAAGCTCTTTCCCTTCAGGCTAATCTAGCGTTGGATCCACTCTCATTTTGAGGAGGAGAGCCCAGGGTTCCTAGGGTGCAAGCAAGGGCTTTGGAAGCCTAAAGCAGCAGCCAGCCCAGAAATAGCAGAGAGGATACACAGAGGGCATAGAACCTGAATCCAACCCTCAGGCCTCCTCTCCTAGGGTTCCTCAGTAATCGGAGCCAACACATTCCATTTATCCATTTATCTATTCTGAATTAGTTGGGTTTTATCTTACTTAAAACTGAAATTCTTTTGACAAACACTTGATCTACTACTAATGTACATTCACAAATATGCTGAGGAAAGAATAATAAACTTTTTTTACAGAAAGATAAATCACTTTAAGCAAAAAGATGTTGTAAAAAACTATGTGTGACAGTTTATAGGATGTGTAAATGATAATATTTCCAATGCTCTGTTTAGAAAGACACAAATTCTTTTCTTTTTAATTTCTCCATAAACCTCTGAACAATTATTTTTTTGTTTCCCGTATCTAAATGGTCACAGTGGAGCACTGGAAGCCTACCCTTACATCACTGACATGACAGGAAATTCATTTTGAAATATTTAGTCATCCTGACACATAAATAGATTCCACTGTTACATGCTCAGGTTCTGGAAAGTGTCAGAGGAATGAAAATCTCTTTTGCATTATGTGTATTTAGGTTTCATGCCACAGCATCACAATAACATGAGTTCATTGAAACAGCAGCTTATTCACATCTTTAAATGTAGTAGACAGATGTTAATTGATGAAGAAATTATTTGGTAATTACTGCAGTCACTAGAAAGCAGATCAGATTTAAATGGCTTGAAAAACTGAGAAAATAGTAGAATAAAACCAAATAAAAATTACCCTAATCTCTAGGACTTACTAAATAGGCAAAGCCAGTGTTTTGCTCATGCAATTTGAATAGGAAAACTATCAATCCTGGAACTGGCCTACTAGATTTTGATCCATTTCATGAGGGACAGAACAAAAATTAGAAAACAGAGCCAGGCGTGGTGGCTCACGCCTATAATCCCAGCACTCGGGAGGCAGAAGCAGGAGGATTTCTGAGTTCCAGGCTTGCCTGGGCTACCTAGTGAGCTCAGGGCCAGCCTGAACTACAAAGCGAGACCCTGTCTTATAAAAAAACAAAAACATAGAAGATAAAATAATGGAGGTAATTCTAGATAAGAAAGGGATGGCTTTGTTATGTGGGAATATAAACTAAGAACTGTGAGAGCGGAGACTATACATTGTAAAGCCAATCAGTCCTGAAATCACATATCTTAAAGAAGTAAAACTCATAAACTGGAAAACTTTCCGTTTTAAAAGGTAAACTTCACATATGCTTTAAAAATGTTCCCAGATCCATAATCCATTACTCAGAGGCTACTAAATAAAATAGTCAGAAATAACAAGAAAATATTTACAAATATAAATAAATCATAACATTTGTTTAGAAGCTGATGTTTTACTAAAGACAACATGGAGAGAGATTCTTTCTGGGTAAGGGAGAAATTCTATACAACTTCCGTTCTGATTTAGATAGTGAAACCAACAATTGCCAGAATGATTTCTTTTACTCAACAATGGAAAATAGTGTAAAAACGTTTACCTCTAGACATGGAAGTAACCATGTACTGCATGATGCTGTTCACGTGTAAGAAAAACTCCAGATATTTCTGTGCAGTTAACAAGGTTGAAGGCAGGTATTTTATTTCTCAGTTGTATGGAGAGGTAACGTGTAGGAGGTCCAATGCTCAGTTTCAAACTAAAGTCTGTTGTATAGATTTCAAAACACAGGCTCTGACCCTCCAAAGGGAAGAATAAGTATCTACACCAGGGGGTGGTTCTAAACATCTTCCTAAAATCAATATAATTTTATTTCTAAGAATAGTTCTCTTGTAACAAGTATCTACATAGTTTTTGACTGTTCCATTTCCAACTAATTTCCCATTTCAATGAGGAAACTGTTGAAGCTAAATTTAAAAAAAAGCTTGATAGATAATTAAGATATACTTTTCTTTCATAAAAACAAGTAATAATCACTTTACTTTTCCAAATTAAATAGTTAAAAAAAAACACACACAAACTCAGATACAGGGTCATAATTATCTTTCAGTTAATAATTTTGTCTGTTTTACCATCAGTTTTATCATTGCATTTATAAGTGTGTAATGTGTGTGTGTGTGTGTGTGTGTGTGTACATACATGACAACCATCTCAAAGCTACCACTTTAAGGATAGTTATGTTCAGGCTACAACCAGAAAAGGAAATAGTCTTCAATTTGCAAAACAAAAGGTTGCGGTTCAACAGAATAAAAGAATGTAAGGACAGAATTTTATGCTGCAGTTTCCTTTTGGTATTTGTTTGTTTAGACAGAATAACTGAAATATAAGTATCAAATATGTATCTGCTAACATTAAATCTGAATTACGTTTTCCTCAATATGTACTAATAAATAACATTTAGACACATGTTATGTATTTCCCTAGTTAAAGTGTGACAGTTTTTAATGCTTTACAGGAGGCTCATATTTAATTCCGATACCTGTAAGTTTCACCAGCTTAAGTTATAGGTCTCCATATCTATAATTCACTAAAAAATAAACTGCAAACAATTTTTGTTACAATTATAATATCAACATTACAAGTGGCATGAAAATACTATTCGAGGAAATAACGAACTAGAAGGTCATTTGAAGGACTCTATATTTTCCTCAGAACCTAACATAAAAGTAATTCAGAGTCCGGTCTCCTCAGGCAAGGATGATCTCCTTGAATTCCTCAGAAAGGTGAAAGGCCTTTTATTATGGAAAAATTTTCAGACACTAATTTGTGATAAGGAATGCATTTTTGTCACTCTAACTTCTAAAACCTCTACAGAGCAGTCTGATAGGCTTTAGTATTTTCATACCATATTATAAGAAAGACACAGCCATGTGTGGTTTGGGGAAAGAAATAAAAAGGACATTAAACACGAATGTAAAGTTAAAAATGTGTAGATAGAGCATCTCAGAAACTCATTTATAACATATCACCTGTAACAGATCAAAGGATGCAACATGTACAAACAGAAACTTCAATGTTAGAAGAGAGAATAGAATATTATCTTTAATGTGGCACTTGTAGTGATAAAAGATTTTCATAAATTTTTCATACAACATTGATATACTAAATTTGCTAAGTAAATTCAAATCGCTACGAGTAGATTAATATGTAAGAGTAAAATATACAGAGTTGTTTAGACAAGCAGCGGTGGAGGTTTGAGATCAAAGTAGCTCTAAATAATTCAGTGACGTCAATAATCTTAGGTGGAAAGGTTCTACTCAGTTCAATTCCTAGTTGCTCACCTCTGAATCAACATCCATCTCGCCTCTGATCCTAGGGACCGACCCTCTCTCCTCCCACTCGTGACAGGCACCCGCTCCTCTGGTAGGTACTGCAACGGCCCTGCAGACACACGCTCTGCTGAGCGCCGCACCTCACTATGCTGACAGGTCATGAAACAGCCCCGGGTGTTTATTTTCTGAGATTGACAGCACTAATAATTATGACGACTGGCATTTTGGAGTGGCTTCAAGTCTTTTTGAGCCCAAACACAAACCTATATTTATACATCAAAATGAGCACATGTGCCTTAAGAAATATATATTTTCTTTTTATTCTTTGGTAATATTAACTATAAATAAGTATGATTCACCCACCTGCCTGCTATTGAACTGATACAGTAAATAGAGGACTTAATACATACCATTGCTAAGTAATGCATTTTTGGTAATAACATAATTAGGGTAACGGTTATTTCCTAACACCAAAGAACATTTATCTTAATTATATTGATACATGTTGAAAAGAATCAAAATGTATTAAACAGAATGAGTTATCAAGAATATTTTATTCAATAATTATTTTGATAATATAAATCAATTAAAGCTTTGGCTGGTATAGACATAGTACTTAGGATAATTTGACAACATATTTTGTAGCATATCTGAACTCTAGTAAGGCAGAACAGTTCATAATATTAAGCAAAAATGAGCTAATAATAGAACAAAGTTACTACAAGGTGACACCAATAAAATTTCATTTTGATTTTTATAAACTATTGGCAAACTTTTGACGATGAGAGGGCTGCAGATGTAGCTCAGTGCCAAGGTCCTGGGTTCAATGCACAGTATCACCAAAAAGAGAAAAAATAGGACTCATAAAATATCATTTTAATCCACAGATTCTCAATGATTATAACTTTGCTCAGTGACATCAGTTTTCATTTACATAAATCATGTAAGTTTCAATACCTTCCTATTTCCAACTCTTAATTTACTTTAACTGTGTCCACAGGGCTTTAAATGTTAAAAACAGTAACAAAACTCTCTTTCCTAGTTTGGATTTTGTACAGAAACATTTTAGGTCAAGAGTAATTGTTTTTCCCTCGGAACTTGTAAGGTAGAAAACACACGCGGCGTAATAAAGTGAGTTTCACGATGTGCCCTCGCTATCATGTGTTAAAATGATAACCCACTGCTCATCATGGGAACATGTCTATTTCCTTCTCAGTGATAGTAACTGGCTCATTTTTATTTCCTGATTTAGTTGCTTTTTTAAAAAAGGCAGTACACATCTCACACAGAGCTCACAAGACAGCAGACTTAGTTGCTCACATGGATTTTGGAGCAGCACTGATTTCCTAAGTGAAAACGCACTGACAGTGTGTGTGTGTCACGCCGGTGAGTGACAAATCCTTTGTGTGCCCCCTGAAGTGCGGATAGCAATGCCGCCCATCTCACAGGGTGGAGGAAGAATACATACGCAAAATATATACAGAGGCCACAGAGCACTTTCTCACAGGAAATTTGCGATGAATGCTGATTATATACAGGTAGAGCTAGAAATATTGAGTAATTCAATCAGCTCTTCTGTCAATACTTATTTTTCCAAACAGTGTTACATTATGCAAAATAAAAGTTTTGTGACAGGTTTCGTTAAGTGAAGATTAAAAGGCTCAATATTTGGTTGTTTTAAGAAATGAGTTTCTTTTCTCATCATGATGCTCATAATTGCCAGCGAAATTCTTCCTCCACATTTTATAAGTAGTATTTTAGCACCTTTGCTGCAATAAGAAGTATCTCAAATCCCTTAAGCAAGGGTGAATCTGGGCTTAAAGTAAAATCTTCAATGAATTAAAGCACTTATGTGCTTTATATTATTATCCTTGAAAATTGAATATATTTCCTATTAAATATACTACAAACTCAAGCTAAAGGAAAACTGTTCAGTGAGTAGGCAAGATGGATAGACCACAAAGGATGCAGCTGGATTGCTGTACTGAAAATTTTAGTAAAGTCGCTTTCATCAAAACCTTACCCCCATTTAAGAAATATATTCAATTATATAAACCATGGATAGATTTGAATTCTTTTTTTTAATTGAATTCTTTCTTGGTACATTTTATATCCAGCTCACAATCACACACAACACTGGGTAATTTGTACCAGTATATGACACAAATCAATTCTCATTTTCACCCACATCTCTACCCACCCACACCCCCACCCCGCATAGATTTGAATTCTTCACTTGCTTTTCCTAATATACTAAAAAAGTCAACAAGGACCTTTCTTGGTAGCCAAAATATTGTTCTTACTATTGTGGAAAGATCTTTTTCAGGCATGAGGGAAAAAACCCTTAGCTCTTTGTACCCTAACAGACTATATGCTGTATTGTCACCCTATAGGAATTTCAAGAAAACTTTTTGAACTCAATGTAACTGTCTGTCACTAAACTGTGCATAACAATATTTAAACTTGGTTTCTTTAAGACCTACTATTATCTAAGAAGCAATAAATATTGCGCCTATGCAGTAAAAGTCAAAATTCTTTAACAACCAATTTCCAATAGCCCCAACTATTTAAAAATATAATCAAAGATAAAATGAAAGGCAAGATATCGATTTTGCAAGGGTATTAAATACCAATGCAAGTTCTTTCCTTCCACTCTCATACTATGTAGTTAGCCAATGAAAAACTTATGTTTCTAATCTGCTCTGTTCGTTTCTGCTTCGGATTTAAGCTATCCTGTACAAGTCTGGCTTTGTGGTATGCAGCAAATCCCTCTGTCAGGTCGCTTATGAAGAGAACCCTGAGGTTCTATAAGGGCATCTGTATCACCTCAGGTTTGGGGGGCAGCTCTGTCGGTCACAGCAATGGCATTGGTGGGGACACATCTGCAAATGAAGACTCACATCCGCACATAGGAAGCCAGAGAGGTGGCTTGGACCATGCTAGGGAATTTCTGACTACCTCAGGAGAACGATGTACTTTAACCCATTCTGAGCACAGAGCCATGGAACACAGACTGCTCCTGAGCCCCCTCTCCTTAAGGCCCCATTAGTTCCCACAAGGCCTCATCGGAACAGGGCTCCCAATTCACAGATGCTGGGGCCAAACCTACTCCAAACCATAGCATAGCCCTAGATCAGTAATTTGATGTTTTTATTCCACATTCACTAATATTCAGAACTACTTTCTCTTTTTTTCATTTTGGTTACTTTGTCTAAATATTTTTTAGGCTTCAGTTTTTACAGACAGACTAGAGAATACAAAATTACCTAAGATGCTGAAGGAAGAAAAATAACTACAGTGCTCTCTTCCTGTCAACCCATGACACTGGACGCCTGGATATGTTTTCAGGTCACACAGGCATCAAAGCCATCAGCAGGTGAATGTGCTCATTTCCACTGGTGAAGACACCCAGAGGCCAGCCGGACACAGCCTGGAACATCTCAACTGTAAGCCAAAGTAAAGCTTTCCTTTACGTGGCAGGTCCCAGGTACTGCACCCAAGCGATAGAAAAGCTGACGATATTTCAACAAATTTCAAATGAAATCTATCACACTGACTCTCTGACATTGAAGGCTTTTGTACTTTAATCTAGTTGACTTTGTTTTGTGATGTACTCATCAATGGCAGTAAGTTGACATAGTTATTATTCATGCAGCCGAATGAAAACAATCACAGAAGATTTAAGATTCTCAGCAAACAGCTGCTCAGAATGTATAAGATTCTATTTTTTACATGACTGACTCATTTTTGAATGGATCTTGAAATTAAAAATAACATTTTCAGAAGATTTTCTAATATAAATATTAAGGAATTTATTCCTCTATCATTTGTGTATCTAGAATATCATGGCAAGACTGTGATGCTTTCTACCTGAAAACGTAACTAATCATTTAAAAATAAGCTTAAGAAAATTTCCATCACTCATTTTATGTTTCAGATGGCTGTGTAATTTCATAAACATTGAAACATATGAGTGGAGAGAAAATAAGTTGGGCAATTCTCAAGGACAATGTATACAACTGCGCAACAGCAATCACTGGCTACACAGCCCTACTTTCAGAATAATCTGCTGCTTGAAAAAACGTAGATGATTTCAGCCACTAGAATGAGTATTATGTTTTAGGAAATTAATAAAATAAAAATAAATAACATTCACCTAAGTAGCTGAAATAAAAACATGATGAAGTCCCTTTGTCTGGTTCAGACCTTGAAGCCCTCAGAGCGTTCAGGGTACACAGGGCCCCGCAGCGCCACACCACAGCCTCGCCGGGACCGCCAGAGCCTTGTCCTCAGTGGGCCGTGTTCGGAAGGCACCAGAGCCTGACTGGCGGGACCTAGCGGAAGGTGACAAGGTCACACGGGCTGTGGCCCTGAAAGGGGCTCGCTGAGTCTGAGCATTTAGCACACTGCAAGAACCACTGGCACAATTCTCTTTAAT
Source organism: Thryonomys swinderianus (assembly GCA_004025085.1). Lineage (NCBI taxonomy): Eukaryota > Metazoa > Chordata > Mammalia > Rodentia > Thryonomyidae > Thryonomys > Thryonomys swinderianus. Next base: position 26,241 of record PVIC010012072.1, read on the forward strand.
TTCCATCATAAGTTGTTCGAAAACATTTTACTTTCACTACGTGTTGTTATGCACACCTGTAAACTAACACTTGGGAGGCTGAGGCAGGAGAGTCACCATGAGTTCAAGGGAAACCTGGGCTACACAGTGGGCCAAGGCTGACCTGACTACATAGTAAGACTGCATCATAATACAAAACAAAACAAACCAACTTTAAAAAAATTTAGAACCACCCATATGAAGCACACAAGTTATTTCCAAATAGCAAGGAGTACAGTACTTGCTGCGTTTTAATATACTCATCAAAAATTCTTCTCAGAGTAGAAAGGGGCCAGAATATTAAGAGTTGAAGAGATAAATGTCCTGTAGGTAAAAATATTCCCATGTGTCCATATTCTCTATACCCGCACTTCAGGATGAGATTTTCTTGCATCTTTCCTTTCTTGCTTTAAACAGACATGCATTTAAATAGCAATCCTTATGCAAGATGTCACATATGATCATTTCCATGCAAACCTGTTCTTTTCCACGACAGGCCACAGGATCAAAGGAAACATTCCCAACACGAAGACTAGTTTCTGCCTTTTACACTCTGTGAGAGAAATACAAGATCTAATGTAACAGCAGCAAAGGCAGACACCTGAATGGGAAGCGCACACACACACACACACACACACACACACACACACACACACAGCACTACCCCACCACACCACTGGCCTATGTAGCACAGAACCACTGGTGGCGTTTCTTCTGCCGCTATGATTGAACAGTTCTTAACTTCACCACGAATGAATACGACAGAAACCACAATCCTTTTTGTAAACTGTAAAATTCCCTGCAGTGCTACTGATATAAACTGAAATATAACTTTTCAGGAAGGTGAGAAACGATTCCATCTTTTTCTCTCCATGTTGCAGATGTTACCACAAATGTGAAAATATAATATTGCTAAGAAATGGCTAAAAACTTAAGATTTCTCATTTAAGTAAAAAATATGCATTTATCATCTCTGTTTTTAAAAAAAACTTAAAAATTTTGTGAATATTCTAAGATAACTTGAAAGGGATGTACTAATGTCCGCACCTCCCAAAATACTTGCCAGTACTTCTGTCAGGGTGTCCTCACTACAAAGCCCATGCAAGTAACCTGATTTCACATATTGTTTATGCAGCTGAAAAATTAGGCCTTAAGGATAAAAATGCAAACAGAAAGCAGAGTAGTCACTGCACACAGCAGAGAAGGAGACAGAGATCGGCAGTAATTGGCCTGGAGAAGCTTGTTGCAATGACTAAAAACGTTCAGAAATGGACTTACTGTGCCAGTCGCATCCGTGGGCAAACTTGTTAGAAAATTCCTGCACACCTGGTGTGAGTAGAGTATATGGCATAAAAACTTAAAAAAATAAACGAATGAAGTTGACACAAATTGTACCCAACATCATAAAACAAGTACAACTGGACATAAAAGATCAAACAGAAGTTGACAAAATAAATGCATTGAGAGAAGCCAGCCACAAGAACACATCTTATCAAAATCCATTACAGTAAATTACCAAATGGGCAAAGCAGGACCCAACAGACTCGGGGAGGGGGCAGCTGAGATGCCCCAGGGAGCTCTCTGGAGAGGACGCCTGGATTTGAAATGTACGTGCATGATATGCAATTTCTCTAGTTTTAGTAAAAAGTTACATATGCATATACATATGTGTGTACCTGTATATATGTTTGTTTCGTGTGCTATTTCAATGTGGCAAAGACACACAACTGTACATCAGTAAGGCCTGGGCTACCACAACGAGATGGAACTGAAAAGTACATGCACCAGAAGACACACTGACATCAGCCTTCTAGGAAACACTGTCCCTGTGTGAACACGTGCGTCCTGTCTTCCTCGCCACCTTCCAAAACACATCCTCATTGTGACAGCTGCACTGCTGTGGCTTCCTTGGTCTCCTCAATCTGTTGAAACATTTCCTTTTTATGATCGATTTGACTTTGGGAAAGAGCCAGAAGCCACACAGTGCCAGGGCCAGTGCCTAGGGGAGAGGCGGACACGCTGTCCTGTCTAATGAGCCTGGCCCGGACACCAGCTGGCTGCTGGTCCCCAGAGTCTTGACACACCTGGAAGGAGACTCAGATGAGAGGAGCTGTGGAACCACTGTGGACAATGTAAGAAGGACGGAATAGGTGGTTTTCCAGTGTGGGCGGCTGTTTGGAAGCGATTTACAGCGATTTATCTTATACTTAAAATGTTTTTTAAAAATGTTAAATATTCAACATACATTTTGGTTACCCTGTAAATTCTACACTATGCCATAGATGGCCCACATGAAGATATCACCATATGTAATAAACATACTTCCCACATGTACACGTATTGTACATCCAACTTTCCCTAGGGACTCAATGGACCCTACCACGTTCCTTCCCATCCTTTCCATTCCCTTCCCTCTCCTCTTTTCCTTTTATTGCTCTCTCTTTTCCTTTTTCTTTCCTTCTCAACAATGAAATTCATCAAGCCACAGTACTCTCTAGCAAAAGCAAAGTTTTTGAAGATCATGTGTACTGAGGTCAGGAAGAGGAAGACAAGAGGGGCCCCAAGCGGCAGCCCACAGGGCGGAGATTCCGGACAGTGGATCAGGCAGATCCACGGACGGAAGGATGAGGAAAGAGACACGGGATGAAGCTGCTGCTCTGCAGGGTTTTCCACATACATAGCCATCATCGTTTCCATGCCCCCTAATTCCATTAGGCTGTGACGGTCCAAGGATAAGCTCCGTGACTTCCTCTCCAACGACCTGCACTCGAAGGCTACTCGGCAGCAAGAAACCTACCCTCGTCTCAATAGATGAAATAGACAAAAATAAAAAGCTAAGGCCGGAGGGTTAGCTCAGTGATTCCGGCGCCTGCCTCGCAAGTGCAAGGTCCTGAGTTCGATCCCTCCAGTAACCACATATAATGCTGGGCATGGAGACATGCCCACCAACAATCAACACCGCATACCACAATGCTGGACATGGTGGCTCACGCCTGTGATCCCAGCACTCGGGAGGCAGAGACAAGAGGATTGCTGAGTTTGCAGCGGCTTGCCTGGGCACCACAGTGAGCTCAGGGTCAGCCTGAACTACAAAGCGAGACCCTGTCTCAAAAATATAAATAAATAAATAAATTAATTAAATAAATAAATAAATAAATAGCTAAGCAAATGATATTGTTGGCCTTTTACCTGTCAAAATTGACTTCTGTGGGCAGGAACCAGGCTTAATTTAGTTACCCAAGTAAAGTGTACACTATGGACTCTTGTGTTAACTGAGTTAATAATTGAAATAATCCCATAAAGGCTACAGATAACAGAAAATTTAATTTCAAACACAAAATTTCTGAAGTTATCCAGGTACTACTCATCATGTTCACATTTAGATTCCAACACTGGATGTGGCTTTTTTTAAAACCCTCTGAAATACAGACATATAAGTTGCAAATAAATAGAAAGTAGCAGGATGAAGAAAGTTTTTAAGAATCATGACAAAACTAGAAAACATGTTTATTCATTTAAAAAATAAATGTTGGCTGGGTGTGGTGGCTCACGCCTGTCATCCTAGCACTCAGCAGGCAGAGACAGGAGGATTGATGAGTTCGAGGCTTGCCTGGGCTCTATAGTGAGCTCCGGGCCAGCCTGAACTGCAAGTGAGACCCTGTCTCAAAAAAAAAAAAAAAAAATTAAAAATAAATGTTGGGGGCCGAAGATTTAGCTCAGTGGTTCCAGTGCCTACCTTGCAGTTGCAAGGTCATGAGTTTGATCCCCCCTAACCACATATGATGCTGGGCGTGGTGACTCACCCACCAGCAATCAATACCACATACCACAGTGCCGGGCGTGGTGGCTCATGCCTGTCATCCCAGCACTCTGGAGGCAGAGACAGGAGGATTGCTGAGTTCAAGGCTTGCCTGGTCTACATAGTGACCTCAGGGCCAGCCTGAAATGCAAAGTGAGACCCTGTCTCAAAAAAAATAAATAAATAAATGTTGGTCTTATATAGTTTGAATAGAGGTTTGCCTTGTAGAAGCTTATCCTAGATACAAAGACAACTGTGATAATGCAGGTTTGATAATGTTTAAATGCAAAAAGAAGAAGGGATGACGCTAATAAACATTAAAAGTTCAAAGAAGGATAAATAAATGTGTTTTGATTTTTGAACAAATACTTAAGCAGTAGGATAATGTTAGAAAAAATAAGGGATACTCAGGTTCTGGGCTGGTCAAAAGAATGGCATGAGAACCTGTGGATCTAAGAACAGCCTGTACAATCTTAGCAATCAGGGTGTGTGTCTGTGTGTGTACATGCGTGCACACATACAAACACACACACATGCACATGCATATGTGCTGCATTTGAATCCCAGTCCTTGTGCATGCTAAATATGAGGTCCTATCAAAATATACAGTGAATGTTTAAATTTTTTAAATCACCACTAAAGTAAAAAGATATATTGCCACTAATTCCACTAAAAACACTCCTCTTAAATTCCAACAGGCTTATCCATTCTTGGAATCGAACTTAGGACCTTACATTTGTCAGACAGATGCAGCGTCACTGAGCTCCATCCCCAGTCCAGGCTTATTTGTTCTTACCATGTCCCAAAGCAGTTCTGGAAAGACATCCCCTCTGCTGTCTTTACAGCTTACAGTGTGTGAGCAAAACAAAACAGGACGCTGCTACCACGTGCCTTGTGAGGCAAGGGCAGCCTCGCACAGACACCCCAGTGCCCTCTCGTCTACCTCGGGTCTGGTATCAGGCAACCTGGGGTTCTTTACCCAAGTCAAAATGACCACACGAGTTAAATGTTTTGTGTGTATGTGTGTGTGTGTGTGTGTATAAAATGATATATAAAAACATATATTAATATATATTGATATACACATATCAAAATATATATATTGATATATATCAAAATATACATATTTGATATATATCAAAACTATATATATATAAATTCCAGATACTGACCCTGAAACACCTATGAAAGTGCAAATAAAGACATTCACAAAAGGTGACTTCCAGAAATGCTTAAGAAAGTGGCGAGAATGATGGAATAAGTATATTTTGAACTCAGTAGAATATTTTAAGGAAGACTGGTAATGTGTTACTGTAATAACTATCTAAAATTTTACATATTCCCTGTAGTTTCTGATGGCACCTTGTCCATGCTGGACACTGAGCAGTGGCCCCGCCCCAAATCAGCCCCGCCTGGGAGGGGTGAGAACAGCTTCCCTTGAGCGGCTACCAGATTTGATAGTTCAAGGGCAAATTTGAAAATCAAGTGTTATGAGCATTTTTATACCAGTGCCATATACTTAACATTTAACTTACGTGATAGTATACAATTTAATTTATGCATTTGTAATGTGCATTCAAACATCTAAGATACATTTCGTATCTCTTCTTGCCTTTGACATCTATCTAAGGTACGAGGCTGAACTTAGGTTACTATGTTATAAAGACTATTTAACAAATTATACAAAGACACAGTGACAATGACTTTTTTAAGCTCTGCAATAAATTTCCCATAAAACATCATAAAAATATTTAGATCCAGTAATAGTGTACTTCTGTAAATTTACACTTAAAAGAACACTCTAAAACAAGATACCCTTTTAAAAGTTATTTTCATTATGAAAGAATCTGCTAAATTGTTAATATTATATATCATTATATGTCATAATTCATTATTCTTAGCATCACTTAGAACACTGTGTGTGGCATGACAGTGGGACTGTGATTATCATAAATACGCAACCAAGGTGCCTGGCCCAGCCCACAAGACACAATGGATTTCTCTCTGCAAGAGGAAAAACGTTTATTCTTGACAAGTATAAACATAGTCTATTTAGCAGTTCAAATGCAAGGAACAAAATGCTCCCCTGGAGAAATGACCTGTTATCTCAGCTTCCGAGCACCGCTTCCTACCAATGACACTAGGAGGCGCTGTGGGGAGGGCACAGCTCCACTCTGCACATCCGCCTCTCTGCGTTCATTCCATATTGAAAGGATCCATTATCATTTTTTGCAGTAAGTGCAAGATCAAGGGCTTCTTCTGGAATGTCTTAGTAATATCAATGAAATGATCAGAAGTATTCAGAGAAAATCTTTCAGAGACCCAGGAGCTAGCGAAGGCTCTGCTCCTGCCGTATTAAGTGGAAACCTAACCACAGCAGAGGAGACTTCCTAGCCTGCACTCCAAGCCGTGAGACAGAAACCTACGTGTGCCTTTCAGAGACGTAAATAAAAATAACTGAACCTTGGTTCCAATGCTTATCTTTGGCACAAAACTACTGTTGAGAAACCATCGCAGCAGCAGCAGCAGCAGCAGCATGAAGTTAGGCAGAGTTGAAGGTGCGCTGCCATTATGATGAAGAGACACACACACGATGGCAAAACACAACCACCATTTCATCAAAGGGACTTTCTAACTGCAAAACCTTCTCTGCCATCCACACTCCCTCTGGCACGCGCCACCACCATTTTGGGAACAGACAGAATAGCGAAGACTACATACCAAAGATGCTATAACCATCAAAATCCTGACATTGTGATCATCTGAATTAATGTTTTATATAATAACAATTTTAAATATTGATAATTAACTTTTTAATTACACATATAAATACATACTAGATTTTAAGTACCAAGAAGTCAAATGGTTAAAAATGAGAAAGGCTTTCTTAAGTACAAGAAATGTGATCCTTGCATACACTATACATTTTCTTATTTGTTGCTGGGGACTGAGCCCAAGGCTTTAAACATGTTATGTTTGTTTCTAGACTTGAATCTGTTGAATATTACAGCTTTCTCTATATTTAACAAACTCCTTAAATAATAGTGACAACAGAAATTCTTGAATAAAAGCCTTTATGAAAAGATCATCATAAAAATAGGAATTCACTAAATAAGTCATTTATTATTTAAGATTACCTTGGAGAAAAGTCAGAAAATATGAGGACTTACAGTGACTTCACTGATTTTTTTTTTTTAGAAGTGATGATGCTAGTGAACAAAGACTTAGGAGATCCCATTTTATCAGGAGATTGTATTAGTACTAGGCTTGGTAGCACAGGCCTACAACCCTGGGACCCTGGGAAACTGAGGCAGGAGGATCACAAGCTCAAGCCCATTTAGAGCAACTTATTGACTGATATAGAGGCCCTATCTCAAAATAAATAGAAAAAGTGCTAAAGATTTAGCTTATTCCAAAGCCGTGAATCAAAAACCCCTGTACTGCAAGAAGTGAAAGAAAAATATTTAGAATAAAATCTCTATATCAAAGCTTTCTATTATCAAATCTCTTTAGTCAAGAATTTTTTCTTTCCACCCAATGATATAATATTTCAACTCACTATTTAATAAGGTAGTATTTTATATAGTTTACATCTACTAATTTCATGTACCAGGTGGCAAATGAAAGCTTTTTCATTGTTTTAAAAGGTTAAATAACCTTTCATGAAGTCTTTTTTACATTTTATTTAGTGATTATAAAAAGTATCCATTTATTTAATTTATATCTCTTTGATCTTCCTACATGGTTAAAAATAACTTTTAGCAAAGATCTTCAGTAACTTTTGGAGGAATTTCTGTTTTTGAAAGTTGTGAAAAATATATTTAGTCTTTCAGATAATGAACCAGTTCTAGAAAACACTGAAAAAAATAACATTCAGATTAGGTGATGAAACAATAAAAAATATAATAAAATTTAGTACTTTCCAAGTGTGATTTCTAACAGCATCTGGCGATACGAAGAACGCTTCAGCATTGAAGAACCACTGCTACTCTCCTGAGACACTAGATACACATCCCGCACGCTGATCCCGCCCCTCACGGGCCGCGCAATGAAGGGCACGTGCTGTGTGAGGAGGTAAAACCGCGATGGTACCGTACCTTTGAGACATGATCTTATAGGCATCGGGCAGGTAACAGCGGATATTCTCCATCTGAGCAGGGTCGGAGTCACAGATCTTGTCATCGGTCCTCCCGTAGTTGGCACTCTCAATCATGATGACGTCGGTCCCTGGGCAGCGGAGCTCGATGGGGTAGCTCTCGCAGGAGAGCTCCCTGCGGACCACGGCCATGGGGATGGGGGCGCGGCTGAAAGCTGGGCAGGAGGAACAAGAGGGCAGGGTTACGACACACGGCGGCCAGGGCAGCTCAGCCTACACTAGGGGCCAGGCAGTCAGAGCCAGCGCTCCTTAAGAAACAGGCTACTCCGCACTTATTTCTTCTCACTCCAAAATCCAACAAAAGCAACTATTTATTGAAAATTTTACCAATTTTTTTTTTCTCATGAAGAAGGGCTCTGTATTTTCCATTACAATCATGGCTACATATTATCTATTGTCTAAAACAGGATATTCACTCTTAAGTCACAACCACAAGCCGATTCTGTTGTTGACTTTAAATATTCTAGTACAATTTTCAAAGTTTCATTGTTTTGGATAATGATTAATATAACCAGTGCACTTTATAATTTAGCTATGTAAATTATATATGTACTTTTATTTATTAAGATTTGTATGGAGGGGCCGGAGATTTAGCTCAGTGGTTCTGGCGTCTGCCTCGCAAGCGCAAGGTCCTGAGTTCGATCCTGGTAACCACATAGAATACTGGGCGTGGTGACTCACATCCATCAGCAATCAACACCACATACCACAGTGGTTGGCGTGGTAACTCACGCCTATAATACCAGCACTCAGGAGGCAGAGACAGGAGGATTGCTGAGTTCGAGGCTTGCCTGGGCTACATAGTGGGCTCAGGGCCAGCCTGAACTACAAAGTGAGACCCTGTCTCCAAAAAAAAAAAAAAAAAATCAATTCCTTTTATAATTTGCAAATTTCATGGAATCGAAGATTTTATTTTATTTATAATTCTGTTTTTCACCTTTTATATTTATTTAATCTTTGAATTGCCTATTCACTTTTATGTAAGGTTGCTATTGTAAAAGTTCTCTGTATAGCAGAAAAGCTAAACATTTGTTTTTTACAATTGTGAGCGTATTTTTCCAGTCATTTTATGTTAAACATTTGTCAAACATAAATATTTTTATGCAGAAAATTCCATGTCAGCACATTATTGGAAGAAAGTCAAGTGTTTAATTGTAAAAACTCAACAAGTCTTTGAAAACATATCATTTAAATCCTAAATGAAGTGTTTACTGACTGTCAAGTACATACATTTCCACAGAAGAAAGTCAGCTAAGGCGGAATATATGAGATGAGTTAAATCACACTGACAGTCAATAAACTCACTGATGGGCACATACATAACAATGTGTATTTAAGTGAGTATATCAACTTTTCATACATGTAGGTTCATGAGCATACATGTGTTCATGGTTCTAAGCATGAAATATGAAATGCAAAGGAGAAAACAGGGAGGAGTGGGGAAAAGATGAATTTTATAACTATATTTTCACTTGAAATATACTGATTTAGGTTTTGAAATATACTTAAATTATTTAAAAACTGAAAATGACATGAACATTTGCATCATCTCTATGGTACTTAAAAAAAATGACTGTACCACAGTCTCACACATAGCTCCTGACCAGGACAGGAGGCTGAAGTCCTTCAGGCCTCACTACACAGTCAATCCCCCGGATGGACTTCAGCATCTGCTCCTGTCTCTGCCCTAACAATCCCCAGGAGAGTTAACATACTGGATGCAGCTACATTATATTTGTTCTTGAGTGAACATTTGACAGGGCACTCTCACCAGAGAAAGACACTGGATTTCTATGGTTTGTTCCTTAAACAAAACACACATCATGCAAGAATTGAATTGCTGTTTAAACATGATGCCTTTCTTAATACAAAGATGTAATTTGCATAGAAAAAGATGTTTTTAATTTTTTTAATGGAATTACTGAATTAAAATGCTGCAATTCAAAAATCCAGTTTCAAAGTTTTGCACGCAAAATGGGATAAATGTGTCTTTCTTCACAAAGACTCAGACAAACCAGGTTTTAGGATGTTTTATTTGTACACTTGGTATAAAAGAAGTTGTCTCTCAACTTTGGGGTAGCCATTTAAGAAAAATGACTTTGGAACAGCTTCCAAACACTGAATTCATCTGCTATATTATGTTGACTTAACCAGTCAATTAAGTTAAAAAAAACAAGTTAATTGAAGAAAAAAAATCAACACATAAGCAAATCATACTGTCAAAGCATTTGTTAGACTAAGTGGACAATTTAGCTGATTAAACTCATCAGTCAATTTTGCCAAAACACTGACACAGCTTTAATCTGGGTCTTCACTGTCAAAAATTATGATTTAGAACTAGACATGAAGCAAATGGAATGTCAAATACACTGCAGAGGCACAAATTTTCTGTGTTTCTCTTTGGACCTGTAAGTATGAATTGAAAGCTAAGTACATGGCAAATTTTTACAAGATCCAGAGTTTATTCATGGGAACCCTCTTACAGTTCACATGTAATTGTATCTGTTTCAGTACCCCAATGACAAATTGCATGCTATGAATGACAGATGATTTGTTTAAAGAAATGTATAACTGGAAACAATAACCTTAGATAATTATTTAAATTACTCTTAATTATACTGCTAAATGTTTTAATGAGCAATCAAAGTACACAAGAAAGAAATGGCCTAAGTTAAAAATAAGGGTTTTTACCATTCAATTATCTTGTAACCAGAATAATCTGGTTACAGAAGAAAAGGGCTAGGACAGGAAAAACGCCAACAGTTCAAAGCAGGTGGCCAGGCGACTTCAGACTGTGTCTGGGGAACACCGCGCTGGGCAGTGAGCAGTTCTGTGCACAACAACATGCAGCAGTGGCTACGGCAAAGTAATGCGGTCAACGATGGCAATTAAGTACATCCTTGAGATCCTGCCCACCTTTACCCCATGAAAGAACCCCTTGTAACGGAGAACTCAGAGCACCTATTAGGCCCGTAGCAAATATCTGCTGCATAAATTACAACAGCATTCGATGTGAAACATGGTAACCTTCTTACAGGACGTTGGACATTAAAAGCATTCACCGATCAAGAGAATGAAGTACCAGGACTAAATTTAAGCTCCTCTGCTGAGGATGGCCAGAACCCCAGCAAGGTGCAAAATTCCATGCTAGCTTTCCACCTAATAAAATTCCTTCTTAACACAGATTGACTGTGAGGAAGTCAAGTATAATGAAACATTAAATAAGTTGGGAAATAGCTCCCTGTGGCTGCACACTCACACTGGTTTCACCGGAAATCATTCCTTATTTCCTCCTTCTCTGAGACCCGCCCCTTTCTGTTGCTGAAACTTCTTCCAGTTCCCTCTCCTTGGGCTCCTCCCAGCTGGTAAACTGCTCAGGGCTGCCTGACGTGATAGGCTGCGAAGTCCTAGGTGTCCCTCTGGGTCGGCCGTTAGAAACGGGAGACCCGACGAGATTCAGCCAAGTTCTCCTGGAACTCAAGCTCAAAATGGGAACTTCTGAAGGTTAGCACCCTAAGGTACTAGAGGGGCACTGACAAAGAAGTGTTATTTATGATGCAAGATCACAACAAAATATTTATAAATAAGAAAAAGTAAAAGATGAAACAGATTAAGGGCAAAGGAGCCAATTGGCACAGTATACTTCAGTTTTGTTTTGTTTTTTTTTTTTTTTTTTTTTTTTTAAAGACAGGGTCTCACTTTGTAGTTCAGGCTGGCCCTGAGCTCACTATCTAGCCCAGGCAATCCTCAAACTCAGCAGTCCTCCTGCCTCTGCCTCCTGAGTGCTGGGATTACATGAGCCACCATGCCTGGCTAGTTTTACGTTTTTTGAAGCTCAACATTTATTGGTACATTTCAAATACACATAATGATATCATTTATCCCAGGGAATTTGTACCCAGATATGTCTTACTTTTTTTTCTTGTTGTTTCCCCGCCTCCTAATTTAAGGTGTCAAAACATTATTAGAATCTTCGCAGCAGTCAAATTCACGAGTCAGCTGCATTCTAGAACCCAGGACAAGTACACAGACTGACACCATGGCAATATGTCAATAGCTCAAAGAGTTGCCCCAAAGAGGAAGAAGAATGAGCATTGAGCCTGGAAACCGGGGCCTGCTGGCCACTCGGAGGACTCCGCTGTATGGTCACTAGAGAAATGCAACAGATGGGACTGTTGCGACACTTCAAGGGAGATTCAGACTGTGGACTCTACCATGGGCCACTACTCTGGGGAAAAAGGAACTTAAATGTTTACAAAACTCATAAATGAAATGCTTCATGGTCTTCCAGATATGTACTCAGGGATCGGAGTCAAAACCTAGAGGGCTGCAAACGAGCTGTGGTAGAGCCCAACTGTGGTGCCAGCCCTGGGGGCTTGGGCAGAGCACTGTTTTGAGGCCAAGGCGGCCCCTAGGCTGCAGTCAGTTCAAGGCCTTTTCTCCCACACTGTGTCCCTTAGAAGGGAGCTGTGCACTATCTGTGTTCACAAGTATGGGAGGAAGCATGGAATAGTAATACAGATCGCGTTCAGACCATGAGCAAAGGAATTTAAGCACGTTTTAACATGGCCACGGTATTCTCTAAAGAACTGACACTAAGGGTTTTCTCTCTCCTCCTTTCTTAACCCATCCCTTTCCTTTTCCTGTTTTCTAGTAATACTGAGGGATCACTAAATCAGTGAAAGGAAAATGTTACAAAGGATCTATACAGATAGTCTAATACAGTCTTTTCTTTGATTTGAAAGTGTCTAGGCCACTAGTTTAAGATATGTGTCGAAGCAGTACTGAATTAGAAAGGTGTGAACTAAAGCTTTTCTTCCCTGTATCCTTATGATTACAGGAAGAAAAGAAAGGCTCTTCTGAAAATTCAGATTGACAGTGAAAAGGATTCCACTATTTTAGGAGGAAGTTAATCAAACTATTTACAAGGCAACACTAATGATTTTAAAGGAGTTTGTTAATTATAGACAGAGACACTTATAAACCTCAAAATGGACTTGTTCTACTCTACTGGCAATGACTTTGGAAAACATGCCATTAGTAAAATCCTGCCATAAAGCAAATATTATCAATTCTGTTTCAGCAGACCCTCTGACCCAATTTTCCTAAATGGTTATATTTTCTGTGCCATTTTACTTGTGCCAACATATTCATTTAAGATTTAAAAATGTTCTCTGAAAATCTAGCCCAAAATAGTTGGCAGTGAAAATAACACTGGAAGCAGAATGAAATTTCAACTTGTTTAATTTCCTTAAAAGTACATCTGCTACCACGAGTCTAATGTAATACATGTGAACAAGTCAATTTCAACAAAGAATATATACAATTTAAATGATATTTCAGCATTTAATTAAGTGTAACACAACAACAAAGTTGATACCCTGAAAGGGTAACCAAAGGCAATTACATTCTGAGGTAAAAAAGAAAAGCAAAAAACCTAAATATTTTAATTTTAAAGTTACAGGAAAAAAATTGGAGTGAACAGAGCATCAAAAAATTAGTGCTCAGGTATTCTTTTGATTTCTGGGACTTCGGGATAAAGGTAACATAAATCATACTTCTCTAATGCATATGCAAAGATGGAGATTTGAAATAAAATTGTCCATATGCAAATGGTTAATTCAATAAGCATTTGAAAAACTGAATGCATATCCAGTTGCTGTAACTTTTTAGCATTTAATACAATTATATACCACATTGTTTCCCAATTATATTCATGAAGGAAAAAATTTTCCAACACTTTGCAAATTTCACATATTACAATTTTCTTAGTCTTCCTCTAAATGTCACAAACTCCAAACTGGCTGTTCAACATGTTCTTAAGAATTACAATTATAATTTCATGATAAACATGAATCTGGTAAAAAATATACAAATCAAAAGAAATTTTTGATAAAAAGTATGCCAACTTAGTTAAACGTAAGACATGGGTGTTGCCCTGAATTTTTCTCCGTCTTAGGCATCATCTCAGGCCTCACTTGGTCCTACAATGCATATGCAGTATCAGAGGGTTAAAGGAGAAACTTCAGAGCTATCACGTAATTTTTTTAAATGACAAAAACTCATGTGAATGTG
>PVIC010012073.1:0-40473 GCA_004025085.1 Thryonomys swinderianus
GCCCCAGCTCGCCAGGCCAGCGCCAGCCCGGGCCGAGCACCCGGAACGCCAGCCAGCAAGCTGTCTTGGCGAGGATGTGTGTACGCCTATGAATGGCCCTTTCATTTCTTAGTTTTAAAAAGGTGTTCCTCTTTTTATGGTTAGCGTCATCTAGAGAAATTACTGATCTTTACTGTAAGATCAAAAGGTAACATACCAATATTGCTAAAAAGAAGTTTGACAGAAGCTTTTACAGAGGGTTAGAAGATTTTATAAAGTTTCCATTAAAGTTCTGTCACTCGTGCTTTCCTGGCCTCCCCGGAGACTGGAGAAAGAACGCGCAGACCACCCTGATTTCCATCTAGGAAATGAGAACAACAACAAAACACTGGCAGGGACGTAAAACCAGTGGAGACGTGGAAGAGGATAGAAACGATTCTCTTCTTGATCTGGAAAATAACCCAGGGGAGAACAGGAAGTATACCAATGGTCTATTTATGAAAATGAAATTCTGATTTTAAACTGGAAAAAATATAATAATCAGATCTTCGGCAGAAAAGTAGGCCTCTACAAAGGCTGGGCATAAAGGAAGATGAAATTAAAGTTGCAATGAATATGAACAAGAAGCATCACATACATAAAGAAATAATTCATCCACACACCACACTCTTTAGTAATTACGCAAATGGAGTCCATTCTGGGGGTCAATATAGCAGTGCATGGTTTGTATTTCTCCTCTTACTGAGGTGACTTTTCTATCCATCTGTAAGAAAACTCTGACCATGAGTAGATGCTATTCTTGCAGTAGTGGAAGGTGAATATCCACAAAGATAATGTAAGAAACGCATAAAGAAACATGCTAGGATCTCGTCACTCATTATCAGAACTATCTTCTTCAGCCGCTCAAGATCTTAAATGGCACTGGAGTTGCTTCTGGAAATCCACCTTCTCTTGCACTGCTTAACATTCTTCCACACGTATCTTAGGGAGTCCTCAGGCCATCCAGTCCCCTCACAGGCGCTATTCGCTTCTGCAAATGGCTGCCGTTTGGGTGGACTTCTTGAAGGGAAGGCCTGGTCTGCTGGGTCTCTACCGAGAATGTTCTGAAACTAGGATTATCTCTCTTATTCAAAGATGACCTGGAAGCCAACTGTGCTGTTTCCAAGGTAAGAGGCCTTAAAAAAAGAAAAGTTACAAATCAACCGGAGTTTTAAAATCACTTTAACAACGCAGTGCAAATTTTCACACAATATTGCATCTTAGTCAAAATTCCACTAAAAAATTTTAATGTTTTACTTCGACATAAGAATACAGCATTAAAAATAATTAAAAGGGTACGATAGACAATAAAGTTATTGCAAATAATAGGTAATGCCTGAAATTAATAAAAAGCGTCAGTTAAAACTGTAGAAATTCTGGTGACTGATTTTTCAGTCTTTACGACGGCCAGGACAGCAGATAGACTGGCAAGACGCCATTTCTCTGGGTTCCTGTCTTCCTTGGAAATGGTACGAACACGAGGATTTCATATTCAGCTATGTAGGGAGCTACTGGGATGATCTTGTAGAAAACTTCAGGCCACAAAATTCTGGAATTATACACTATCGGGTGATATAATCCTGTACTACCAAACCAACTCTTGGCAAGTTGCTTTGCTTCGCCCTGATTTTCTTATCTATAAGACAGGGCTGGTGGCTTCACAGGCGAAGAGGCGCTCCGATACAGATGTCTGGGTGCTGGGGCCCCGCGGAACCTGCATCTCCGGGCTGAGTGAAGATACCTGCTACTTCTACAACGCACTCTGGGCTATTCCGACATATGCTCCTGGCTAACAAACCAGGTCGTGTTCAGGATGAGTTCCACAGCCCTATAATTCATTAATGGCGCAGTAGAGACTTCACATGAAATTATCCTGGCTTCACAGGCTTAACAAAGAGGAATCAGCACAGTCTATTTTCTTTTGCTAAAAATCTTCCATTAAGGAAAAGCCTGTAGTCACATTTCACAGGGCAGTTGGATAAACAACAGATCATTTCAACTCACATTTTCCAAGGGAGATCCTCAGATATTTAAACAGAACACAAGCTGCGAGGCAGTATTTATGAGTTGCTTCTAAGAGGCTGCCTCCGAAGAGGTGATGTTAAAACGACAGCCACACATGCCATTTCTTCACTGACTGGAATTCGGAAACAAACCCAAGACAGTAACACAGAATACTGTACCTGCAAAGCCTGGGTCCACCTGGGCTGTTAACCAGTCTGCGGCCCACGCTTCACCCAAGGGTACTTCCCCCTGATTCCCGGACAACAGGTGTGGCGCGGCGGCTGCAGAGCTGCCTAGTCACCCAGCTTCAGCGGCTGTCGAATGTCCCAAAGTAACAGTAAGCTCACAACCACAGGGACACGGGGCAGGGCCTTTGCGGAACATAATCTTCCTTCATCCTGCTGCGTCGCTGGCAGGCCCTCCTCTAAGCCCACGCGGCTTCGAAGTGACTGTTCCAGCTCTGTCACTAAAGCAATGCACAACTTCATGTTTTCTCCCACCAAAAACCTTTATTTGGCTAGAAGCAGCCTCCTGACCCCAAAGCACTTCTTCCTGCTCAAAACAAGCAAAAAGTGGACCAGAAATCCACGAAGGACAAAATAGAAGTATGTGAGAAGCCACCAGCAACACCCGAATCAGAGAAATTAATGCCATGAGAATTTTAAATCTAGTAAATATTTTAAAAACAAAAAGCAGCGAAGTATCCAGTGTCATTCAGTAATGTTTTATTTGGGATGAGTTTTTCTATTTACAGTCCTAAGGTGTGAACCCTTTGCACTGAGTTATACTTCCAGTTACTGTTTTGTCTTTTGCTTTGACATAAGACATCCCGAGGTCAGTCACGTGGCCCATTTGTGGCCCTGGAGCCTGCAGCCTGCCCATCCCCCCACGACCCAGCAGGAGAGATGACAGGAAATTAGCAGGGAAAGTCACTGTGGGCATCTGGTCAATCATTATCTAAGGTCCAACAACTAGAAAGAGTTAAAATCCCTCGAAATCCAAGTCAGCTTCTTGTCCTGAGTCCTAGTCCCTTTGTCCATTTCATTATCAATTCTGTTTGGAAGATTCAGCATTGTTTCTGCAGCTAAGAGACATTGCATCTTCAAGCTACTTTGAAAATTTAAAAATGGGATCTTTTACAACCGCAAACATAGCATAAACGTTGAGATCTCTCTTTGAAGTAAAAAGTAAAACTTCCCTGAGAAGCTGCACTGGTGAGAGCCAGGCTGCCTCTTTACTACCTGTGTCATAATGTTGGGCAAGAAAACAACTCGGCCGCGTCTCCACTGCCCGTCTGACTCGAGGACAGCTGAGATCCTCCTGACACATCAAGGGGCCTGGCACACTGGACACATGTAAAGCACTACCTGAATGTTGGGCATTATGATTCCTTTTTTTTTTTTTCTTTTTGAGACAGGGTCTCGCTTTGTAGCTCAGGCTGGCCCTGAGCTCACTATGGAGCCCAGGCAAGCCTCGAACTCAGCAATCCTCCTGCCTCTGCCTCCCGAGTGCTGGGATGACAGGCGTGAGCCACCACCCGGGCACTGTGGTGTGTGGTACTGACTGCTGGTGGGTGTGAGTCACCAGGCCCAGGACTGCATGTGGTTACCAGGGATCAAATTCCAGACCTTGTGCTTGCGAGGCAGACCCAGGAACCACTGAGCTAAACCCCCGGCCCTGGCCCTGGTATTATGACATTTTCCTTAGCTCCAAATTCTCATGTTATTTCACAGATGGCACAAGGTTTGCTCACCTAACGTGGTACCTATGGTTTTCATTAGCCACTTTGTGTAACTGATCGTTTAAACCTATTCTGTATACATAACATTGGTTCCCATGGCAGTTCTCAACACTAGTGTTGTATGAACACGTATTCCTTGGCCTTGAGGAGCCGTATTTGGAGTGGAGAAACACTACACGAAGTACTTCTGTAACTATATAAAGACAGAAAGAATGCAGTGTAAACAGTTATCTTCAAAGAGCTCAGAGGGAGGCAGACTTTGTGTCCTCCATTTAGAGGCAGTGCAGACGGACACAGGGACGGCCACCGTGGGGGGGGGGGCATAAGGGAGACAAAAAAGTTCCTCCATTCTGGAGCTTAAAGGCCACTTCATCTAAGAGCCAGGTTTTTTTCATTTCTTTTGTTTTATTTGTTGTACTTGGGGTGAATCCAGGGCCTGGGGCACAGCAGGCAAGCACTCTACCACTGAGCAGTACCCCAGCCTGGGGGCTAGTTTTGCAGTAAAGAAGGCAAGGGACCGTCCTCCTGCGCCAGGCAACACTGGCTAAAGGTGCCTCAGAGACAGGAAGCTGTGCGTCACCACAGTCACTCCGTACGGCCCCTACACGGACACACACACGGAAGTACAGTAATTAATAATTCAATGATAAGTTCTATTGTTTATGAAGCTCAGTGAGGGATAGTCTATGCATTTTTGATACAAATAAGACCTATAAACACAGTCGGTATTATAGGGATGGTGTCTGTCAACAGTCTCCCAAATGTTGCCCAAATGAATGTCTAATAACCCACCACGTGCACACTCTGCGCCTTGGGCCGTCTTAGGCCTCTCCGTCTCTCAGCGACTGGCCGAGACATCCAAGCCGGAAAAGTGCCCAGAGATGCGCGCGGTGGCGAGAATCTACTCACTTCGAGAGAAAACACAGGGTCCGCGAGGCCTGCCCAGGGCGCCCACCTCCCTCCCTGTCCAGGGCCGGCGCCCTCAGCCGCACAGACCTCACTGAGTGCCGGCTGGCGAAGCTTTCTCAGCCTCCGCCTCCTCCCGATGAGGCCCCTGACGCCTTCTGATTCAGTAAACTCCAACGTGTTAGTCACAACACACACCTCCCGGCACCTCGCCCGAGCTCTCCAAATCCTTCAGACCCTCAAACTCTTACATCCTACCAGGATGCTCAAAAGTTTAGAACTGTTCCTCCTATGTAAACAATTACACCGCATCTTTGCAAACATAACAAAAATAACCTGATTACAAAAGCCAAAATGACTTAACTAAATTCAATCTAAACTTCAACTTCTTTAATGCATGAAGTACTGGCGTCAGCAGCGCATACTGTCTACACACTTAAGTCAAGCTGAAAAACTGCCTACCTACCATGCAGATAATCTAGCATTCTTAACATTTTTATGCTCAATAAAATTGCTCAAATACCCAACTCACTGTTTTTTCATCTCATGTAGGTACTGAGAGACTAGTATTCCTGCTTCATTATTGCATTTGTTAACAATTACTTCGAAATTAAATATGCAAAGAAAGGGTCATTTAAGAAGCCAGTAAGGTTTTCCCACAATTTACCTTTTTCCTAGGTTCTGTAAGAGCTGTTTACTAGGTGACAGTGTTATATAACAAAACAAGGGAAATAAGAGACACGAGGCTTTGGAAAATATCGAATACCCAAATAATTAGTTTCAAAGTCTATTCCTACTTGAAAAACACATTTATTTACCACGAATCATTATTTATTGCCAGTACTCTCGTTTTACAAAATTGATAAGGGTATGACATACATATTCCACATCTTGACACTCAAATCAAATTCATATATTTAAATATTTCTGAGCAAGCCATGCAGAAGCATTCAGGGTCACCTGGGAAAGGCCTGGTATACAGCGTTACTACTCAACACTGCCTGCTCCAGGTTTTCCTACTGTCCCAAATTTCAAAGTAAAAAGTTACGAAATGATTTCTGATTATGTGTGCACGCGGAAACTCAGACACATTAGCACTATGCATACAGCTGGTGTCGTTATGGAATGAGGTCAGGGTCTTGGTCTGGCTAAGAAGAGATGAACTAACAGGTGACCCTAAAGGCCAGAGAACTTGCTTCTCCACCAGGAATGTAACTCCGCGGCCCCGTACGAAGGAGGCTGAGCCGGCAGCCGAGCCGGAGCGCCCGCTCCCGGCGCACGGTCCAGGCGGGCAGGTGGCCCCGGACCCCAGGGCGGCCCCGACCACGCTCTCCGGTCCCTCGGCCCTGGCCCTGCAGAACGCCGGCCTGGCCCGTCCCGGAAAACACAGCTTTCGGCCCCACGCGCATCTGGGCAGATCCGAGTCGTTCCACTAACCACGCCGCGGCCGCGCTCGGTCCCACAACCCCGCGCCGCCTCCTGCGCTCGGAACAGCGGAGGAGCGCGGAGCTCGAACTTCCTCGGAGCCCGGCCGGGCCCGGCCCCGGCCCCGTCTCCCCCGGCTGCCCCGACCCCCCGGCCCCCCGGCTGCCCCGGCCCCCCGGCTGCCCCGGCCCCCCGGCTGCCCCGGCACCCCGGCTGCCCCGGCCCCCCGGCGACCCCGGCCGGCCCGGGCGCCGACGCCGCACAGCCCCCGCGCGGCAGGAAGAGGCGCCCGCTCCCCTCACGCGCCCGCGGGCGGCAGCAGCGCCGGCCGCGCTCGCACACGGAAAGGGGAAAGGCGAGGGGAAAGACCTGGCTCCTCGCGTCCTCCGGAAGCGGCGGCGGCGGCGGGAAGTGACGCAGGCGGGCGCGGGACCCGCTGGCCGCGCTGGACCCCGGAGAGGCCGCGCCGCGCGGCGCCCGCCGCGAGCAGCGTGAGTGACCGGCGCCCGCGCCCCGCGCGCCCCGCCCCGCCCGGCCCCTCCGCCCGCCGGAGCGACGGCTGCGCAGCCGGGAACCCGCCGGGCGGGGTGGGGCGGGCGGCCTGGAAGGTCTGGGCGGCGCGTCCGGACTCTGCGGCGGAGCCCGGCGCCGCCGACAGCCCCTGGCCGGGGAGGAGCGGGTCGCAGCGCAGGCCCCGGCAGGGAGCGGCCCGGCCCGGGCGCGCGCGGGGCCTGTTCCGGGGCCGCGTTCGGGCAGCCCCTCTCGGGACGCCCCGGCCCCGGAAACCCCGCCCGGCGGAGGCGCCGGCCCGGAGCGCAGGACGGGCCTGCGGGGCCGCGCGGACCCCGACCGGCGGGAAGGGCGGCCGCCGCGGGGCGCACCTGCTGGGGCGGGAGGCTGGCGGCCCTGCTGGGCTGCGGCGGTGCCCGCGTCTGCCGCGTGGAACGGCGGGCTCACTGCACCTGAGCAGGCTGTGCGGTGTGTTATGTAATTCACATTAAACTCGTACCCGTCTGGGTCAGCAGTGATTAGAAGTTCTTTCCTAAACATAATTAAAGGTGGCGCAGTCAGGAGAGATCAGCCCCGAGCGGGAATATGCACCTTTTGCTGGCAGGCTCGTTAGCAGAAAGTTGTGCGGAGGTGAGGACGTTCGCAGGCTCGGGCCCGCGGGCGTGGAGAGCAGGCGGGCAGCCCTCCTACCGCGCCACACCAGGGCCTGCACGCCTGCACCCCGGGCGCCGCTGCACCCCTTCCTGTTTCTCCCCAGTGCGCAAGTAACTGCGCCCCAAAAGCTACCGCCCTTGCTCTGCGACTGCGTTTCTGCAGCGTGTCAAGCCAGACGTGCAGACTCCTAGCACCGCCGCCCCACTCGGTTTCTTTTGTTTTTGTTTTCTGGGCCAGTCATGGTCACTGTTACCTTAACACCGGCGTGAGTCACACAGACAGCGATGGGTCTGGCCTTCCAGAATTCTTCATTTCTAAAGTAGGCTGATCACACACCACAAATCGTAATGTTAAATTCAGAGAACCTCTGGACTTGTGTTAGAGTAAGAATGGAGAACGGGACTATGCCCTGCGCCTCCACGCTATAAAAATAAATGTATAGCCTGTCTTTTATATCTAGGTATTGGAAACAGTCTATGTTTAACATTTTGATGTTGCACCTATAAATTTTATAAAATATTTTTATTGCTTTCTGGCTAACTTTTCATAAGGCTAATCTTTATTTTTATCAGAAACCAGTGGTGTTTTAGAGAACTTATTCTTGCTCTCAGTGTCAGGAATTTCAATTAAGTGACTTTCGCTTTATTCTGCACAAGTACTGCATGTCCCCAGACACCTGACAGACTTCAGAGGGCAGAAATTTCAGTCAGTTTATACAGAGCTAAGCAAGAGGAAAGAAAACCACCCGTGTCCTCCCCAGGAAGGAGCGTGTGCGTGGCCTCATCTGCAAGATATTCCAGCACGGGAATCCCGCCATGGCTTCCTTGTCGTGAGCCGCTTGGAAACTGTGGCCAAATAGCTTTACGTTCCGGATACGCCTTTTCTTGGTATTAAAAGATGGCTGTCTTCTTCTTAGAATCTACAGTACACGGATCACCGATCATTACTGCCGTTCTTTCCTTTTTGTGTATCTAAAACAACACTCTGGTTCTCTTTCACATGAGGTTTTGCACAAAGGAGGAACGTGGTTTAAAACCCAAGATGCAGTTAATTTCCCAAGCAGGCCATTGTTCCTCTTTCCCCTGCTCTTGCTGCTCTTATCTTCTGTGGAAATATCCCTTTCTTTGATGGAGTCACAGCTGTACAAATAGCAAAATAGAAGTTTCTACCCCACAGCTTCTGTCAGGCAGCTCGGCCCGAGGGCGCAGCTGACCCCAGCCGGACGCGGCCCGCGCCTGCCCCGGCTGCCACCTGGTCCTTCCCTGGCGGTGGTCACCAGGGAGGCGCTGCCCCGCCGCTTCCCTCTGGATGACAGTTACGTTTTTCGGAGTCCATCCTTTTAACGGACCTGGCAGCGTTCATCCTTTTAGTCATATATCCCTCATTTTGATTTTTATATGGGAGCTATAATGTTTCAGATTTGAAAGGGGAAATGTGTTTGTACTTTATCTAGGGCAGAGGTCAGTCAACAATTCTTTGTAGTTCAGGCTGGCCCTGAGCTCACTATGTAGCCCAGGCAAGTCTCGAACTCAGCCATCCTCCTGCCTCTGCCTCCCTGAGTGCTGGGATGACAGGCGTGAGGCACCACGCCCGGCACTGTGGTATGTGGTATTGATGGCTGGTGGGCGTGAGTCACCACACCCAGTATTGTATGTGGTTACCGGGGATGGAACTCAGGACCTTGTGCTTGTAAGGCAGGCGCTGGAACCACTGAGCTAAATATCCAGCCCAAGTCAACAATTCTTTTAGTAAACTTTTTCTTTTTCTTTTTCTTTTTCTTTTTTTTGAGACAGGGTCTCGCTTTGTAGTTCAGGCTGGCTCTGAGCTCACTATGTAGCCCAGGCAAGCTTCGAACTCAGCAGTCCTCCTGCCTCTGCCTCCCGAGGGCTGGGATGACAGGCGTGAGCCACCACGCCCGGCACTGTGGCATGTGGTATTGATGGCTGGTGGGCGTGAGTCTCCACACCCAGCAGTGTATGTGGTTTCGGGGGATCGAGCTCAGGACCTTGTGCTTATGGGGCAGGTGCCAGAACCACTGAGCTAACCCTCTGGCCCTTAGTAAACTTTTTCTTAAAGGATCAAGGTGAAACTATTTTAGGCTTTGCGGGCTGTGAGGCAAACCCAGGATGTTACACAGATACTTAGAAACCCTTAAAAGGCCCCATTTCAGGTCCTGGAGTGTAGCTCAGTGGTGAAGTGACCTTAGCATATAGAAGGCCCCAGATTGAGTCCCCAGCGCTGAACAATAGAAATGAGTTAATATGTATCTGGATAGAACATAAAGCCAATCTTGACTTGTGGGCTATATAAAAGCAAGTGGTGCGCCGGGCATGGTGGGCATGTGTGCAGTCCTGGCACGCAGGAGAAGGAAGCAGGAGGCCCGGCATGCGTCAGGGGCCGGCCTGGACTGTGCAGTGGAAGGCCAGCCTGCGCAGGGCAGCAGGCCCGCCCGGAAACCCGGGCCCAAGCGAAACAGCTTCAGCCGCAGCCTGAGCGTTTGCCAACAGTCCGTCCTTTGCTTTCCCGCAGCCCATGGCTGGCAGTTACAGAGTCATGGGTGACGATGACTCTATGGACTACACTGTTCACGAAGCCTGGAATGAAGCCACCAACGTCTACCTGGTAGTGATCCTTGTCAGCTTTGGGCTCTTCATGTATGCCAAAAGGTACTCTGGTGCTATCTCAACACGGAGGTGACGCTGGGTTCTCAGGAGTTTCATGTGATTTTTCTGAATTAAATTCATAAATAATTTCACAGAACGTTTATTCCCGCCTCTGACAGGTGCGCGTGCCGTCGGCGACCCAGGCCGGGCTTCCCCGGGGTGCAGTGCCAGGCCCCGGGGCCAGAGGCCGCACTCCTTCCTGTGCCGTCACTTCTGAGATCGCCCGGTTGCATCCTCAGCCTGGCTCACTGCCGCTCCGCGGGGGGCACTCTCTTCGGTGCCCAAGACCCTAAAATGCAGAGTGTTCAGCAAGTCTCTTTGCCCACTTCAAGCTTTTCCTTGTTTCTTGAGCATGGCGTCATCGCAGCACTTGCCAGCACCACTGCTGTGATGTGGTGACCTGTGTTTTCTTCCTCTACAAGACTTGGGCTCCTTGAGAGCTCGGGCCTTGCCTCTCCTCTGTGTCCTGGCGGCGCCCCGCGGCTCGGGGCGCCCTCTCCCCAAGGAGAAGTGTCCTGAGACGGCTGACGGCGCGCCGAGCCCGGGAGCCTTTGTGTCTGGACTGGGGTGCTCAGAGACGCCCCCCCAGCCGCGGTCCCGGGCCCGAGCTGCGGCCCACAGCACCGTGGGCTGGGCGGGGCGCCGGCACCCCCACTGCTCCTCGGAAAGCGGCACCACCTCCACCCCACTTCTCTTTTAAAGCCAGAGGCACAGAATTTTGATTTTTAAAAAGATGTCCCCGTTAAAGTCATGCTATTACATTTAAGAAAGAGTTTTGTTCGTGAATTTCCAAAATTAAGATCTGCTTCCGTTTGGCGTACTCTCCGGTACTGCGTCCTTGTGTGGACAACATGAGCCGGAGGGAAATGAAACCTCGTTCGCTACCGGAGACCAGACCGGGCTTGCCAGGCGGCGCTGCCCCGCGGAGCTAAGCCCCGGGCCCGCACACTTCCGTGGTGTGTGTCGGCACACGGTATCTGGCCTTCCTCGGATTGAGCCGTCAGGGCGGAGGCTCTCCCTTTGCTTCCTTCCGTCGATGAGCTTTAGCCTCTCGCTTGTCCCGTGGCCCTGGGCCGTCCGTGTGCAGCCTCATCCTTTGTAAGGAAAGGACACATGACCCGAGGAAACTCCACAAAGTGGAAAATAAAGTAGCCATTTTAAGTTCTTTTAATGTAGCTTCTGATTACCAGGAGCATGAGATTATAATATTATGGAAATCAATACAAATCTGCATTCTATGTTGTTTTTGTATTTTAGGAATAAAAGGAGAATTATGAGGATATTCAGTGTGCCGCCTACAGAAGAAACTTTGTCAGAGCCCAACTTTTATGACACAATGAGCAAAATTCGTTTAAGACAACAGCTGGAAATGTATTCCATTTGTAAGTACAGCCTGTGCTAAGATACAGACATAAGTATTTCAAAATAGATGTTTTTGCCAGGCGGGGTGGCTCACGCCTGTCATCCCAGCACTCGGGAGGCAGAGGCAGGAGGATTGCTGAGTTCGAGGCTTGCCTGGGCTGCATAGTGAGCTCAGGTCCAGCCTGAACTACAAAGTGAGACCCTGTCTCAAAAAGACAGAAAGAAAAAAAATAGATGTTTTGGAATTGAGTGGAATCAGAAAAAAGGTTAGGCTCTCAAAAATACTTGATTATATAAACTTATATACTTGATTAAATAAACTTGATTATATAAACTTTTTTTCAGATGCTTAACCCAGTTTCAGCAAGGGCAAATTTACTGTGAAATTTATTGCCACGGGACCCTCTCTAAGACCCTGGGAAGTACCTTAGCAACGCTGCATGTTTGGCAGTTGTACAGAAATTGAGATTTTCCCCTTTAGTTCAGACTGCTCTCTCTTCCTATTCTAATTTTTCGTGCTTTGCATGTCCCTTCAGATGGAGTGGAATTGAAGTGGTTAAAGACTCCCAGCCAAAGTAGTGTAGGAATGCATGGCTTCCCGGAGCATGCCCTGTCTCGCCGCGTCCCGTGGCCCTGAGGCTGGGTAGGCAGTGGAGAAGGGCAAAGCACAGAGGGAGTGGGGCCGGCATGAACTGTGCGTCCGAGCCGTAGCCTTCTGCGCTGTCGAGGAATGAGGTGTGCTTCCCGTGGCGTATTATTATTATTATTGAAAAGCAAGAAGAATACGTACCAAAGCGCTGCTGTTGTAAAATGCTGACCAAGCACCCTTTCACACTTGTGTGGAATCGAACTGTTTGATGTTGCCATGGCAGCGTGGAGGGAGGCATGCAAAATCTGCACCAGGTCACTGATGTCGGTTGCTTCGTGGGAGCTGTAGAGTATTTAAAGAAAAACATTAGGAAATTTAAAGAAAAATGTCCACTGTAAAAATCTAAGCATGTATATACTTGCATGTTTGTGCGTACACACAGACAAACCCACACATAAGCAAGAAGTAAAACAAGATGATCAGCTTACTTTCACTGGTGTATCTCAGGCCACGTGGAATATCAGGTGAAAAATAGAAAAAGAACATTTATGTATACATGCCTAACACAGCTGTCTGTGCATGCTCAACTCTCACATAAAATAGCATATTTGCCTATAGCCCATGCACATCCTACCATAGATTTAAAATCTTTTTCTAGGTTACTCACACGAACATAATATAAATGATATATAAATAGTTATATAGTATGTTGTTTAGGTAATATGATAAGGAAAAATATATATACATGTTCAGTACAGAAGCAATCTTTTCCAGTATTTTCAGTTCATAATTGATTGAATCCAAGGTTCAGAAGGCCAGCTGTATGTGTTAGTCAGAGAAAACCTAAAAAGAATTCCTCAGCCTTGAATTTATCCTAAGAATTTATCCTTGGAAAGAACTAGGAAGGTAACTGTGGAAGATTATGCTTTTCAGTTCTGTTTCTTTTCCATTTTTGCCAGTGAATATATTACCAGGGCAAAAGAAGAAATAAAACCTTATATAACAGTATTACTCATCACAACAAAAGGCAGAAATAACCTATATATGTGTGTATATATATATATATGCACACACACACAATAGAATGTGATTCAGCTTTTAAGAGGAAGGAGATTTTGACTCATTAGGACAATGTGAATGAACCTTGAAGACATGCTAATTGAAATAAGATGGTCACAAAAAGCAAAGTCTTATTTATCTGACTAATCTGAAGCCAGTCACAGAGATGGAAGGTAGAACGAATGGCGGTTGCCAGCAGCTGAAGAAGGTGTGTGGGGAGGTAATGTTTCATGGGTACAGGAGTGCACTTTGGGATGAGTTCTGTAGATAGATGGTTGTGATGTTTGTATATCTGCATAAATATACTTTTTTTTTTTTGAGACAGGGTCTCGCTTTGTAGCTCACTAGCCCAGGCAAGCCTCAAACTCAGCAATCCTCCTGCCTCTGCCTCCTGAGTGTTAGGATTATAGGTGTGAGCCACCACACCCGGTTGCATAAGTATAGTTACTACCATGAACTGTACATCTAAAAATAGTTAATGTGGTAAATTTTACAACATATACGTGTGTATATATATTTTTTTTACAAAAATTTCTTAAAACGTTTATTCTTTTTAAAAATGTTCATAATCTGAAGCTTTATATAAAAAGTTATAGGTAAGGAATTAAGTGTTCATTGATGCCTACTCAAACCACAAGTTCTGTTACCATTAATGTATTCTGTGATACAATGTTACAATCATAGTTCCACTGTATTTTTTCTTTTTTCACTGGAAATGGTATAAAATTTATCAGAATTACTGTCTGCAGGGTGTGTTGATTTTCTTTTACTACTCTAACAAATTACCACAGACGCAGCGGGCTAAGACACCGCAGATGTCTGATGTAGCCGATCTGTAGGTCGTTAGACCCAGCAGGGTCTCTCTGGGCCAAGTCAGTGTGTCAGCAGCCACCGTCTTTCCAGACCCTCAAGAGGAAAACCTGTGTCTTTGGTTTCTGCAGCTTTAGGTTTTTGTCTCAGTTACTTCCTCATCGCTGGGACAAGACACTAACACCATGAGTTAAAAGGGGAAAGGTTTAGGGGCCGGGGATTTAGCTCAGTGGTTCCGGCATCTGCCTGGCAAGCGCAAGGTCCCGAGTTTGATTCCCACTAAGTACATACCATAATGCCAGGCGTGGTGGCTCACACCTGTCATCCCAGCACTCAGGAGGCAGAGGCAGGAGGATTGCTGAGTTCAAGGCTTACCTGGGCTACATAGTGAGCTCACGGCCAGCCTGAACTACAAAGCAAGACCTTGTCTCAAAAACTAAAAAAAAAAAAAAATCATTATTAACTTAGGGTAGAAATTAAAGGTAAGAAAGAATTTATAAAACATTAATAGCTTAATATTTATCCTGTATTTTAAAGTTCATTGAAAAATAATAATAACATAAAAATGGATATGAACAAGGTTAAGAAATTAGAGGAGTATGAAGTGTTTCTCTAAAGAAGTACAAATTGGTTAATTCTAAACTGATTCTTTATTGAGAGTTATCACAATGATTCTGTGATGTTAATTTGTAATTACTTTGTATTTCATTAATTTTCTCTCTCTTTTTTAATAGCAAGGAAGTATGACTATCAGCAGCCACAAACCCAAGCTGACAGTGTGCAGCTCTCACTGGAATGAAACTCAGAAAATGAGCAACAGAAGCCGCTGGTAGCTGGCATGGTGGCCCTGGGCCTCCTAATTCGAGCATTGAGAGACTGAGACAGACACTGACAATTCAAGGTCAGCCTGGGCTGTATCGAGTTCAAGTATAGCCTGAACTACAGGGCTACTGAGGCCTGCCTCAAAGAGTAAACATTTTAGAAAGAGTAATTGTGAAACAGTACCATAGCAAATACCTACTTCCTTCTAAATCACAAATGATAGTAAAAAAAAAAAAGACAAAAACTGTGTATAAAATCATTTTATTTATGGCATTGCGCATTTTTTGAGTTATGTTTTGCTTTTTAAAATTGGTTCTTCTTGTCATTGTTACACAAATACAAATGGCTCAAAATGCCTGAGCACAATGCACACATGCCCAGGAACAAACAGTAGAACCAGACGTGGGTTTTACCCCGAGGACCTTTGCTCCCTTCCTGATACAGTCAGTGAGAAATAATCTTCAGAAGAAGAATCCTGAAACTCTAAAGAGAATCCTGGAGTTTATGCCACCTTGATTAAAATAATTTTGGAAAATTGAAAAAGAAAAATTCATCTGTTAGAATAACTTCTTTTTAGGTTGTTTCTGTGATGAGTGTAATGTCAATAACAGACAAATGTACATTTTTTGTCCTTTTAATAATGACTCCTTAATTGAATTAGCGGTCTTCTTCAGAACTTGTGCAGTGGATTATCTCTTCTACAGCAGGGGCATACCCACGTGCTAATCTTAGAAGTCTTCTGTAACTGGACCCCCACCCTACCTGGGCTCTCTGTGGTTTTGTTTTTAACTCCTGTCTTCTCTCCCCCTCCGTGGGGCTTCCCTAAGCCGTACAAGGCCAGGCCGTGAGACAAGTGGACCCCTCTCTGTAGCTGCTGGCAACTTACTTTTCAGTTCCATCATTATCAGTTGTGTTATTCTGTTTGTTTGGTTTTTTGGGGGGGGGTTGTTTTGGTTTTAGCATATTAAGCTTTTCTGAAAACCATCCTATCGTGCCGTTTTGTATTACACAGTGAAATTTTTTTAACCTATTTTTTACTTTTTTATTTAAATAAAAGTTGGTTAGAGGTAATGGTTCAATTACAACTCAGATAAGCTATACTTAGAGTTAACAGTTGTTGCAAGTATTTCCTTTTTATTGTGAAACTAAAAAATATAAAATTTAAATAAAAATTAAGGTTTAGAGAAAATAAAATTCTCAGAGAAATCATCTTTACTTTAAAACTTAATATATCAGGCCGGAGGGTTAGCTCAGTGGTTCTGGCACCTGCCTCGCAAGCGCAAGGTCCTGAGTTC
Organism: Thryonomys swinderianus; assembly: GCA_004025085.1. Taxonomy (NCBI): domain Eukaryota; kingdom Metazoa; phylum Chordata; class Mammalia; order Rodentia; family Thryonomyidae; genus Thryonomys; species Thryonomys swinderianus. The sequence goes on from PVIC010012073.1 coordinate 15,859, forward strand.
AATTCCGGTAACCACATACAATGCTGGGTGTGGTGACTCACGCCCACCAGCCATCAATACCACATACCACAGTGCCGGCCGTGGTGGCTCACGCCTGTCATCCCAGCACTCGGGAGGCAGAGGCAGGAGGATTGCTGAGTTCGAGGCTTGCCTGGGCTACATAGTGAGCTCAGGGCCAGCCTGAGCTACAAAGCGAGACCCTGTCAAAAAAAAACCTTAATATATCATCAAAAAATACATACAGTCCTTTGTAAATGGCGAATTGCAGACCAAAAGGAATGATTCTCTTTTAATTTACAGCTTTGCCTGAACACATCGGCTGTGTTACAGGTGACCGAAGGGCTGTGAGCAGTGCACCCTGCGCAGCCCTGCGCGTGCCCAGCCTCAGCCAGGGGCTCGCTGCGCAGCACGGCCTGGTCAGGCCACAGAACTGGCCGTCGCATTGGGTCTGCGGGACCAGCTCGTGTACCTCGGTACACATCACACGATGAAATCACGTGTCCAGTTGTGCTGCTCGGACGGAGGCAGTGAGTGCTGGGCCTCCGGGGCTGCCGAGCAGACGGGGGCAGGCACGGGTGCGCGTGCCAAGAGCTCCGTGGGGAACCGGGCCCGCCACCCGCTGGCCCGGGCCTCCAGGGCCGGCTCCGGAGCCTGAGCTGCCGCAGCCACAGCCGGCCACACTGCCCACGTTCCCCGGGAGCTGCGCCTCCTCGCTGACTGCCGGGCAAGAAGAGCCGTCCTGCCCTGCCCTGCTTTCCGCCCTCGGGCCCTGCGCGGGCACCGGCCAGCCTGCGGCGGGCACAGCGCAGCGGGTAGGTGACCGGGGCTGACGGAGCCGGCAGCTGCTCTGCGGGCCGGAGCCGGCTCCAGAGGGCATGATGTGCCCTGCGGGCCGCAGGCTGGATCTACCGTATTACGGAATCACCAGAAACTCACATGCTGGGTTTATGGGAAGATTCTAGTGTCAAAAAACATTTTAAGTATTTAGAAGAAATGAGGTGAAATTGTGATAAAAAGTACTTCCAGATATTAAGATAATAATAAATTTAACCTGGAAAGTAGAATTGAGAAAGTAAAAGAATATCAAGGAAGCCAAGTCATTGCTTCAGCTGATGGTTCTGGAACACGACGGTCTGTACCCACAGGCCACCCTCCCGTGGACACTGCGTCCCAGGCGGCCACGGCCGCGGCACAGAAGCCAGAGGACCCGCGGTCCGGGCGTGAGGCCGAGCTCCAGCCTGCGTTAAAAACACGGCTTTGAATGGGGACTGCGAGCTTAGTCTTAATTTATTTCCCACTTGACTCCCTAATAAACAAAGCCAGGGCTACACTTACACAAAACTCACTATAAAAGAAGAAAAATGTCCCCTTTTTTCTCTTTTCATCCTTCTGGAATCTTGTGTGGGAAAGACAGGTCTTGAGTAAGGATTTCAGAATGGTGATGAAAAATTAAGCTGAGAACTCCTGTATTGAACGTGAACGGTGCTTAACCTCTGACCCCAATGGAGAGAGTGCCGTTCACCGCTGGCTGCTGTCCGAGCGGACCCCTCTCAAGGGAACGGTGCAAAGCTAACCCACGTGACCAGACAGTGCCAGTCCTCCCGGCAGGGCAGCGCGGGAAGGGAAGCCCCCAACGCCCACACCAGGCGAGCCCCCGCCGCTGCCGCTTCTACGCTGACTGACTGCCCCAGCTCCAGTCTCCTTCATCCAAGTACAGAAGCAGAGTTCTCACTTACGAGGGATGTATGCGTAGACATTTTCTAAAGATATATTTTGAGAAATTTTTTTTTTCTTTTTGAGACAGGGTCTCGCTTTGTAGTTCAGGCTGGCCCTGAGCTCATCATGTAGCCCAGGCAAGCCTACAACTCAGCAATCCTCCTGCCTCTGCCTCCCGAGTGCTGGGATGACAGGTGTGAGCCACCACGCCCGGCACTGTGGTGTGTGGTGTTGATGGCTGGTGGGCGTGAGTCTCCACGCCCAGCATTGTATGTGGTTTCCAGGGATCAAACTCAGGACCTTGCACTTGCGAGGCAGACGCTGGAACCACTGAGCTAAATCTTTGGCCCAGTAATACTTATTTTTGAAGTTCAAAAAATCAGGCCCAGAGAATACAGCTCAGTGGTATTTGCCTGGCATGTACAAGGATCTAGATTTAATCTCCAGCATCACAAAAATAAATAAAATGAAATATTTAAAAGATTCTGTCCATTCGAGTTGACCACGGAGGGAGGGGCTCCAGAATCTGCATATAAGTGTCAAGTTCTTGGTTGATCCTTCAAGAACGCATCTACAAGGGAGAATCTCGGAAGCAGGGCACAGAACAAACAGTGAACAGCCTGAAAGAGCGGAGAACGGTTTTCAGCTCCTGCCCAGAGAAAGAGTTGAGGATGAGACCCACTGAAGGGACTTACTGGTGAGACGAGTCACTTTTCAGAGGAAGCCAGCAGAACCTGGAAACCCCACGTCATGTTGTTCACAATGTCGAGTATACAATTTAAAATTTACAGGAATGGAGAGAACCACAGTCAAGGGAGAAAACAGTCAATATAAACCTGACTTCCAAATGACCTGAATGCTGAATTAGAAAACAACTTTACAATTAGCATTTAGATGAATGAAATACTTCAGATAACTATTGAAATGATTTAGCAAAGCAAGAAATTCTAAAGAAAGCTATTTGGTTTAAAGAGAAGTGATAGCAGATGGGAACTCTGATTGAAGCAAACTAGGCATAATGAGAGAGCACATGAGGACAGTGAGAATAAGGGGGGCTTTAGAAAGCAGGAATAAAAAGCACACAAGAGTTTCTTGTACTACCACTTTTCTACAAGCTTGAAAAAATTTTAGTTTCAGAAAAAAGTAAATTTATTGGGCCACAGATTTAGCTCAGTGGTTCCGGCGCCTGCCTCGCAAGTGCAAGGTCCGGAGTTCGATCCCGGTAACCACATACAGTGCTGGGCGTGGTGACTCACACCCACCAGCCATCAATACCACATACCACCATGCCAGGCGTAGTGGCTCACGCCTGTAATCCTAGTACTCAGGAGGCAGAGGCAGGAGGATTGCTGAGTTTGAGGCTTGCCTGGGCTACATAATGAGCTCAGAGCCAGTCTGAACTACAAAGCGAGACCCTGTCTCAAAAAAAAAAAAAAAAAAAGTAAATTCATTTAACAACTGACATTTGGGCAATTTTCAGTGAACAAATTACATTTATAACAGTCATAGTGCAAATGATTGTTTTTATAAATTAATACCCTCCATTGTTACATTAGAATTGAGCATATGGGGCCAGAGGGTTAGCTCAGTGGTTCCGGCGCCTGCCTCGCAAGCGCAAGGTCCTGAGTTCGATCCCCGGTGACCACATATACTGCTGGACGTGGAGACACGCCCACCAACAATCAACCCCGCATACCACAGTGCCGGACGTGGTGGCTCACGCCTGTCATCCCAGCACTCGGGAGGCAGAGACAGGAGGATTGCTGAGTTCGCGGCGGCTTGCCTGGGCACCATAGTGAGCTCAGGGCCAGCCTGAACTACAAAGCGAGACCCTGCCTCAAAAAGGAAAAAAAAAAAAAAAGAATCGAACATATGACTACATCAGTCCAAGTGTCACAACATCACATTTTGAGTTTGTCAGCATCTTCCATAACTTACGGTTCTTGAGAAAGTCTAACAGGCTATTGGTATATTAATACAAAATCTTTCGGTCAAACACTGTTGACTGTAAGCAGACTACAGCTGAGGAACTATGCCGACAGTCCAGGACCCTGGAGCAGATGCTGACCTCGCTAACCGTGTGCCCACTGAGGGCTGTTCACGCTTTTACGAGCGAGTCTTCCGGGGAAGGAGCTGCTCCCTTTCTTCTTGACTCCCAGAGTTGCTCAGCTCTCTCTTTGCATCTTCAAGACTTGCGATGTTTTCCTCAGAGGCCTGGAGACTGGATTTTGGAAATGCTACTTCTAAGGGGAGATTTTCATCTATCTACAAATTATAAATGAGTAAAGTGATTTGAAATTTAATTGCATAAAATCTGCCTATTAATTGCACTCTAACTTACACAAGGCTCTGGATATTTTTGGCCACAAAGATGCATTACTTAATGGCCTGTGGCTCATGGTCATGGTAAATAGAATTCATAACAATTCTTACTTATGCTAACTTAGTCTTTGTCAAATAAACCTTTCTTTGCTTACCAAAAAGTCTGGCAAATCTAGATTTCAAAAGGGTTACAAATTTTTAGGAACACTAGTCCTTAATTATAGCTGTGAAGAAATTTGAGATGAACACGTTAACCAGCATATGATAAATATAGACACTATTCGCCTGGATAAAGGCCTTGGCTGAAGCTTGACACGTGATTTTTCAAGCTGCTTGAAAGTAAATTTAGCTTGAAATAATTCTGAACAGAGGCAGTCACTTCACAGCCCAAGAATCTCCTTCCTTTGCAGTTCTATTAGAACTTGTCGTAATTGGCCACCAAAAGGACCTAGTTCGTTGTTCTCCTAATGCGTTAAAGGTTGAACATGACTTAGTTTAATTAAGTCATGTTTGATACAATCAAAGAGGACTTTCTAAGTCTATATATTGGAAGGCAGTTTTGAAGTACAGTGGTGACCTAGGGAAAGGATCTAGGTAATAGGACACAGAATGGTGAAGCTGAGTTTCAGTCTGTGCTGATCAGTTTGCAGCTGAACATACCAATAATCACATTTTTAATCTGTTAAATGGGACAATGAGTATCTTTACCCCAGGTATGGTCAGATTCTTGAAAGAACAAAATCAGGTGTAGGTAGAATCTCTGATTTTATTTATTTTTATTTATTTATTTGCTTTTGAGACAGGGTCTCACTTTGTAGTTCAGGCTGGCCCTCAACTCACTATGTAGCCCAGGCCTTGAACTCACAGCAATCCTCTTGCCTCCTGAGAGCTGGGATTACAGGCGTGAGCCACCACACCTGGCAGAATCTGTACTTTCTAAAACATATTTATATTCAAATGTATTTTCAGGAAGATTACAAGATTGATAAAGGCACAAGGAAAAAGAAAAAACTAAAATAATCATATACAAGGTGAATTACAGACTGACCTCTATTTGAAATGTACTTAAAATATAGTTTAGTTATACTTTTTAAAAATATGATTGAGAAAATTTTTAAATTCAAATCTTCTCAATCATTTTGAAATACCTGTGAGTTGAATTCATACAGTAATAAGACCAATAATGATTTTAAGTATTCATTTCATTGATCAATTGTTTAACTTGCTAATCCAGGGAGAAAGATAAGAATTTACTGATATAAAGGGAAACATGTACACAAAAAGTCTTCAAGCTATTTTAACACCAATTACTAATCAATCTCCAAAATGGCAAAAAAAAAAAAAAATACACAGCACAAAAAAAAAAAATACACAGCACAACTCACTCTGTAGCCCAGGCACGCCTCGAACTCAGCAATCCTCCTGTCTCTGCCTCCCCAGTGCTGGGATGACAGTCATGAGCCACCACACCCAGCTGCCCAGTTTTTTTATCTATGGTAAGTACTCTTTAAAACAATCAGTGCATACTTGAAAATTTACTCAAGAGCAGTATTTAAATTCAAATGATTGGAATAGATATACTATATGCACCTGCGTTCTTTTTTTTTTTTGCTTTTGAGACAGGGTCTCGCTTTGTAGTTCAGGCTGGCCCTGAGCTCACTATGGTGCCCAGGCAAGCTGCCGCGAAGTCAGCAATCCTCCTGTCTCTGCCTCCCGAGTGCTGGGATGACAGGCGTGAGCCACCACGTCCAACATTGTGGTATGCGGTGTTGATTGTTGGTGGGCGTGTCTCCACACCCAGCATTATATGTGGTTACCGGGAATTGAACTCTGGACCTTGTGCTTGCAAGGCAGGTGCTGGAACCACAGAGCTAACCCTCCGGCCTGCGCCTGTCATTCTTAATACCAGTAAAGTAATAAATATTATACAAACAATTTATTGGATCTTCTAAATTTGGAAGCTTTGAAAACTAAAAATAGGATTACCTCTGTTTTATTAAAGAAATGCCAGGGTTAGAGATTTAGCTTAGTGGTTCCCATGCCTGCCTAGTAAACTCAAGGTCCCTGGTTTGATCCCCAGTAACCACACACAACAATACTGGGTGTGGTGACTCACACGCACCAGAAATCAGAACCACATACCACAGTGCCGGGCGTGGTGGCTCATGCCTGTCATCCCAGCACTCAGGAGGCAGAGGCAGGAGGATTGCTGAGTTTGAGGCTTGCCTGGGCTATATAGTCCGCTCAGAGCCAGCCTGAACTACAAAGGGAGACCCTGTCATAAAAAACAAACAAACAAATGTGGGGCGTGGTGGCTCACGCCTGTAATCCCAGCACTCGGGAGGCAGAGACGGGAGGATTGCTGAGTTCGCGGCGGCTTGCCTGGGCACCATAGTGAGCTCAGGGCCAGCCTGAACTACAAAGCGAGACCCTGTCTCCAAAAAGCAAAAACAAGCAAACAAACAAACAAACAGGGGCCGGAGGGTTAGCTCAGTGGTCCCGGCGCCTGCCTCGCAAGTGCAAGGTGCTGAGTTCGATCCCCAGTAACCACATATGATGCTGGGTGTGGAGACACGCCCACCAACAATCAACGCCGCATACCACAATGCTGGACATGGTGGCTCACGCCTGTCATCCCAGCACTCAGGAGGCAGAGACAGGAGGATTGCTGAGTTCGCGGCGGCTTGCCTGGGCACCATAGTGAGCTCAGGGCCAGCCTGAACTACAAAGCGAGACCCTGTCTCAAAAGCAAAACAAACAAACAAACAAACAAAACCACCAGAATTATTCTACTCTGTAAATGGGAATGTCACTACTAAAAAGAAAGTGCTCTTTTTTTCCCCGAAGGCTATCAATATGCTAAATCAATGAAAAAATAATAATAAAATCAAGATAACTGTAGCAAACACTGGGGTGAGGTTGGGACTGTGAACTGAGTTATCTTGGGGTCACACGGTAGCTGCAAGGAAGATGAGGAGCGTTCTCAGGGCAAACAGGAAATGACTTCAGATGTGAACCACTCACCCGAAGGACACTGCGGTCTGGGGCCCCGAGCTAGAGTCACTGCACTAAAAACCCTGCAAGAGCGTGACCCAGGCCGTGAGCCCTGGCAGCTGTCGCTTCTGGGTAGACACCAGGCTGGCTCCGCCCCGAGACCCTCAGACACGAGCGCGCACAGGCCCGACAGCTAAGCGGAGAACATCGTGCCGGCCGGACGGCAAGATGGCAGTGCCGGGACAGAAAGCACTCATTCAAAAACAGGCATTTTTTTCTTTGACTCAATGCTTTTCAATTGTCTATTTCATATCTTTTTTAATCTTTCCTTCACCAGGTTTTTTGGGGGTTGGGTTTTTTTCCCTTTTTATCTCTTTTCTTTTTTCCAGTTTCTACTGCTTTTTCTCTTCCTGTTTCCTATATTTTACTCTCTGTTCACCTGTCTTTTGCTTATTCCTTCTTTCCTGTGACTATTCTCTAACACCATTAAGTTCCTTTTACTCTTCAATAGGATCCATCACACTTTCCTCTTCATATCCCACTGACTAATTACTCAAATTTTACCTTTTTTATTCTCTGGTTCTCTGTTCCTTTTACCTTTACTAATATAACTGCTGAGTTTTATGAATTTCTAGATAACTAGTTAAATTTATGCTATTGCTATTGAATACTGTTTTATTGTTAGTACACATAAAGTTGTTCCATTTAGTAGATATTTACTATAGTTTATTAGGAAGTCCATATTTCATTTGTTTTAGTGTTTATGCTATAATTCCATAACTTTTCTATGATAAGAAGTCGTGTCGCGGATTGGTATAAATTCTCAATGTTGACTGTGATCATAACATATAACATGTACCAATGAAATCAAGTTTTTTTTAAAAAGGGTCGTATTAAGGTTTATCAATACTCAGCTCATCTTTGTCCCTATAACTGATGCTGATTGCAGGTGACCCAGCTGTTTCTATTAATGTTTTCCTGAATTACCGTTACCTGGATCACGTTGGAGTCATTAGCAACACTGCGGCCCACGCCTAGAAATTGGGCCCTGGGTCAAAGACACCGGAACCTCCCACCTCAAGATAACACAGCAGGTGGAACCCAGGACAGAGGCAGAGGTCACCGTTAGCGGTGCCCAGCGGACACCGAAGCACAGGCATGAAGCAGAGAGATTTCTGTCCTAGAAACAATGCTTTCCACTACCATCAACCTGAAAGCCTCAAAAGGAAAAGAAAATAGAGAAGACAAACAAATAAAATGTCTCCCCAAGCTCCCAACTCCTCCAAAGCAAATCCATGGGCCACCCAAGGAGAAGACGCCAAGTGCCACACACCTGAACTCTTCCGTGACTCGGGGAGAGAAACCGAAGAGATCACTGGCATCTGGCACCCTCGCAGGAGGGACGGTACCAGGTCAAGCAGCACGATTCACAAGCTACAGAAGCGGCGATGGAGAGCTCATTACACGGCTCCACAGAGAAATCCAGGAGACTCGGTACGGGCAGCAGAAATGGCCAGTGTGGGAGAGAGTGTCAGAACTGGAAGACAGGCTGTTTTGGGTGGACAATTAATAAGAGATTCCTTAAAAACAATAAGAGAATGTGAAAATGGACCCAACAGCTCCTAGGGGACTCAGAGTAGACTAATGTAAAATTAATTGGATTAGTAAAACTCAGAAGACAGCAGTCAAAAAAACATGTATTAAAAATCAAAAGATGCAAAAAACAATATGCAGCAGGAATCTCCCACTGAATTCAGAAAAGGTGGACTTCAAGCCAAAACTTATCAAAAGAGGCAGACAAGGTCTTTATATACTGATTAAGGGAACAATCCAACAAGAAAAGATAACAATTATTAACATATATTCCCTAGACAATGGCACACTCAACATTATACAACAAATACTGGACATAAAAACACCAGATAAACATAAATAGAATTATGGTAGGAGACCTTATTACTCTACCAACACAAACAGATGTATCAACTGAATTTTAAAAATCAACAAAGAAATATCAGAATCAAATCAACTTCTGAACAAATGAATTTCGTAGGTAATGTCAAAATGGCCATACTTCACCAATTAACATACAAATTTAATGCAATACAACCAAAATACCAACAGCATTCTTCGTAGCATTAGAAAAAAAAAATCTTAAACTCCATATGGAACCAGAAAATATCTTTGTAATAGAAACAGAATGACTTAGAGAATCAAGCATAGTTTTGAGTAGAAGGTAATGCAGATGGGGCTGGAGATTTAGCTCAGTGGTTCCGGCACCTGCCTAGCAGGCACAAGGTCCCAAGTTCGATCCCGGCTAACCACATACAACAATACCGGGCGTGTTGACTCTTGCCCACCAGCCATCAGTACCGCACACCACAGTGCTAGGCTGGTGGGTCACACCTGTCATCCCAGCACTCGGGAGGCAGAGACAGGAGGATTGCTGAGTCTGAGGCTTGCCTGGGCTACACAGTGAGCTCAGGGCCAGGCTGAACTACAAAGTGAGACCCTGTCTCAAAAAAAGTAATGAAGATATAATTAGTGGAGAAGAATCAGTATGCTTAGTTTATCAGGTAACCTAGCAGCCTCATTTAAATTCCCTTGTGATGCAAAGTAAATCATACAAATGACAGTGAGCAATTTATCCCTGGTGATATTTTTAAGGCATGAATTTCAAACACTCACATATAAGGGATTCTTTCTACTTGGTCTGATTACCCCATGGTCTATACATCATAGCTCTGCCATGTGCACTTTGTACCTAACAGATCTGAGCATATAAAGATTGCAGCAAGTTCACCAAAGCCACTTAACGTACCTGCTTGTCATTTAAATTGTGACTTTGGAAACAAAGGAGATAAGTCGTGTTACAGTGACAGTCTGCATGAACTGGAGCCAGAAAACTTTAGCTCATACTGAAAAGGTGTTTCATCGACACTCTGCCAAAACACCGGTATTTTGCAAAATGCTCACAGGTGATTAATAAGTTTGATGTTAAGTTTCCAGCACCTGCTCACGGAGTCCTGGGACCGACCTGCAGCCCCGCGGGCTCCTGGACGGGTGACAGCCGGCTCCTCCCCCGAGGCACTTGGATCCTGCTCGTCCAAGACCCGGGAGAGGCCAGGACACACGCCTCGGGGCGCGGCCGGGTCTGCGTGCGGCTTCCCGTGGCATCTCTCAGGCACTCGGCACCGTCTCCGTTTAAAAAGCAGCACTCTGCAGCCTGGAGTCCACTCAGCAGCCCCAGACCCAAGGGCGCGGGTGTCGGAAGGGCACTGGGCCTCAGGGAGGGAGTCATCCTACCCCGGAGGACGAGTATCCAACTGAAGTAAAATGTGAATTGCTAACTGCTCCAATAAGAAATTGGACAGATGGGCCGGAGGGTTAGCTCAGTGGTTCCAGCGCCTGCCTCGCAAGCGCAAGGACCTGAGTTCAATCCCCAGTAACCACATACAATGCTGGGCGTGGAGACTCACGCCCACCAACAATCAACACCACATACCACAGTGCCGGGCGTGGTGGCTCACGCCTGTGGTCCCAGCACTCGGGAGGCAGAGGCAGGAGGATTGCTGAGTTGGAGGCTTGCCTGGGCTACATAGTGAGCTCAGGGCCAGCCTGAACTACAAAGCGAAACCCTTTCTCAAAAAGCAAAAAAAAAAAGAAATTGGACAGAATAGAGATTCCATTAATTACTGGCGATATAATTTACCCTATCCATATAATTTGTATGGATATAACTTATCCTAAAGCAAAATTAAATATGACCAGGAAAGATTGAGAAAAATAATATTTTAAGAATGAAATACTCATATCATTAAAAAATAAAGTTACTAACTTTAAATAACATACAGTAGCAGAACTACTCATATACGTCAGGCCTAACTAGCTTCGGTGACGGGGAAAGGAGAGCTCAGGACGGCAGCAGCAGGTGTCCGGGCGTCGGGCGGACGCGGCCGCTTCTCACCGTCCCTGGATCACACGTGTCGCCTTCTCTTGCTCCGTCCTCGTCAAGGCGCCTTCAGTACGGGGCACTGACGGTCCCACATTGAAACTACGTACGTGCACAGAGAGATCAAAATACACGGCGAATGTTTCAATTTTTTAAATGTATTACACTAAAGACGTATCACTGTTAGTCCTTTTGAAAACACCCCCCCCCACACACACACACACACACACGGAACACACTTCTCTCATTCGTTTTGCCGTTTTCCGAAGCGGCTCTGGAATCTTCTTTCTTGAGACCCGTCTGCCAGAAAGGACGCGCATAGAAACGGTTTCCTTACTAACAGGGCACCTTGCGACTTGGGGCTTTTTGTGAAAGTCAAAATAACCATGGAAGGTAAATGTTCTGAATCAGTTCGGGACGTCAAAGCAGCCACGACAGGACAACTGAAGTTCACAACAGTGAAATGAGTGCAAATATTTCAAGGGGGCATTAATAGCAAGGTGTCCTTTACTGTAATAGATTTTTCTTTTAAACACTCACTGTATTTTTTAATCCTTACACGTATGCATTAACCGATTTATAGATCTATTAGCATCTTTTACAAACAACAAGCTATATACAGTAGGATTGTTCCTATTTTAGTTTTGTTTTTTTTTTTTGAGACAGGGTCTCGCTTTGTAGTTCAGGCTGGCTCTGAGCTCACTATGTAGCCCAGGCAAGCCGCGAACTAAGCAATCCTCCTACCTCTGCCTCCTGAATGCTGGGATGACAGGCGTGAGCCACCAGCCCGGCACTGTGCTATGTGGTATTGATGGCTGGTGGGCATAAGTCTCCACGCCCAGCATTGTATGTGGTTTCCAGGGATCGAACTCAGGACCTTGCACTTGCAAGGCAGGCGCCGGAACCACTGAGCTAATCCTCCGGCCCCCTATTTTAGTTTTTAACTACAAGTGGTCCTTTACAGAGCTTTAATCATCTTGTCCCAGCGTGATGTCTGTAATCCCAGAAACCAGGAGGCTGAGAGCAAAGGGTGCTTGCGGTTTCCAGGGTAGCCCGGGCTGCGCTGAGCGTCTGTCTCAGCAAACAGAAGGAAAGCAAAGGTATTTATTCATTTAGACGCACAACACGATGTTTTGATGTGTGAACACACTCACATACACACAAAACCAGAAGATTAATCACCACCATCAAATAAACTAACAGGTCTATTTTCCTTTTTTTCTTTTTTTAGTTTTTTGACACAGGGTCTCGCTTTGTAGCTCAGGCTGGTCCTGAACTCACTATGGAGCCCAAGTTACCCTCAAATTCACAGAAATTCTCCTGCCTCTGCCTCCCAAATGCTGGGATTATAGGCGTGAGCCACCATACCCGGCATTGTGGCGTGTGGTACCTGGGATCGAATCTGGGGCCTTGCTCTTGCCAGGCAGATGCCCGAAGAACCGAGCTAAGTCCCTGGCCCGACAGGTCCATTTTCTCACAGTCTTTTCTCTCCCTCTCCTTTTCTCTTTCCCTTTTGTCTCCGTTTCTCTCTCTTCATTAGATCCCTAGACCTTTTCATCTAGGATAACTGCGTCTTTGTGCGCTTTGACTTACATAGCTCCTCCTTTCCTCCACTTCTTAAGATTATTTTAAGTGCCAGAAATTAGTCTGGCATGCGTGTGTGCATGCATGCGCACAAACACACACACACACATTCTTGTTTTTAAAAGCAGAACATAATTTTAAGTTACTTCTTGGTACATGTTTGCAGTAGTTATTTAATAGTTAAGATAATTTGTTTCTTTTTTCCTTTTATCGTTAGCATCTATTTATTTTATAAAATATTGAGTTTTGGTGAATATTTTTTGTTTTCTCTTTTGGAAACGCAGTCCTTACTCTGCAGTTCAGACTGGCCTTGAGCTCACTCGCTCCTCCTGCTTCTTGGATGATGGGGGGGGGGCGCCCACGCCTGACGCAGTGCATATATGTTGGTCCTATCTAAATATGACCACTTACCATCCCTTTCACGCCTTTCACCTTTATTCCTTTCCTTTTATCTAGTAACAGTCTCTCTTTTTCTACTTTTGTCATCTTTTTTAGATTCCACAAATTGGAGAGAAGATGTAATATCTGTCTACATCAGTTTTATTTCACTGAACATGATGGGCTTCAGATCCATCTATTTTCCTGCAAATGACAAAATTTTGTACTTTATGGAAAACAATATTTTGTATGTATAAAACTTTTTTTTTTGTTTTGAGACAGGGTCTCGCTTTGTAGTTCAGGCTGGCCCTGAGCTCACTATGTAGCCCAGGCAAGCCTCGAACTCAGCAATCCTCCTGTCTCTGCCTCCTGAGTGCTGGGATGACAGGCGTGAGCCACCACGCCTGGCACTGTGGTATGCGGTATTGATGTCTGGTGGGCCTGAGTCTCCACGTGCAGCATTGTATGTGGCTTCCAGGGATCGAACTCAGGACCTTGCGCTTGGGAGGCAGGCGCTGGAACCACTGAGCTAAATCTCCAGCCCTGTTGTAAGAATTATTAAAAGACTATCTTTTTTTTGCTTTTTTTTTCTTTTTGCTTTTTTGGAGACAGAGTCTTGCTTTATAGTTCAGGCTGGCCCTGAGCTCACTATGGTGCCCAGGCAAGCCACTGCGAACTCAGCAATCCTCCCGTCTCTGCCTCCCGTCTCTGCCTCCCGTCTCTGCCTCCCAAGTGCTGGGATTACAGGCGTGAGCCACCACGCCCAGCATTATATGTGGTAACCGGGGATCGAACTCAGGTCCTTACGCTTGCAAGGCAGGCGCCGGAACCACTGAGCTAACCCTCCGGCCCTTAAAAAGACTATCTTAACGAGCTTTTATTATGTTTGTAAAACACATAAAATAGAACTAATGTGTAAATAAGTGAGATCACAATTCCTACCTTTTACTGGACCCTTCTAACCATGTACCAAATCGCTATGTAAGTTTTCCATTTTCATTTGAAAAATTCTGATGCCACAACTGTAAAGGTGAAGTAGAATTCATGGCACTGCAGGCCATACTGGAACATATATGGTAAAATTCATAATCAGTGTTATTAGTTTCCAAAGATGGACCACACTGTAAGGAGGACTCCTTACTTCGATCGTGGTAAACACCCTGACACCCACCTTATGGACTGAGGAGCGGAGGCGGCGCTGGGGCCGGGGCCGTGTCCGGTGGGCGTTCTCAGGGTGTGTGCGGCCTCAGGGTCAGTCTGCAGGACCAAGAAGAAGAGCGGACAGAGGACACGAGCCCGGCGGTGCGTGCACTCTCCCGTGGCCACTGAGCGCTCACTTTGCTACTGTCGGGATCTAGCGAGCAAGGTAACATTCCCTGCAGGGAAAACGTGAAAACCGCAGTTGCCTGCCCTGTAGATGCGGCCGCGCCCTGCGAGTCGGCGTCTCCGCGGTGTCAGCCCGCGAGGAGAAGGGACGGGCCCCCGGCACCCTCCTGCTGGGGGCGCGGGGGCGAGGGCCAGGAGCGGGGCCCACCCGAGGCCCGCGGACCCCGTCCTCTGCTCAGCCCCGGCCCTCGGCCCGGGGGTCCAGGACGCTGCCCACCGGCCCAGGGCCTTGCGGGGCCAGCACCGCAGGCAGCTCGCGGAGTCTCTCGCAGCCCCAGTTCCAGGTTCTTGTTTTTTAACTTTTTTTTTCCTTTTGTGGTACCGGGGCTCGAGCTCGGCTCGCTGTGCTTCTCAGCCTCGTTCCGTTCTTGGAGAGAGAGTCCGGCCACTGAGCCTTAGCTGCGCGTTTAGCGGTGTCCGGGAAATGGGTGTGAGAGGCCTCCAGAGGGGAGATTCTTGACCGAAGCCTTGTGGGCGGGGGAGGCCTCCGCACCGACGCCGAGCCCCCGGGAGCCCGTCAGTCTGGCCGCCTGGCCGCCGGCCACGGGCCGCCGCGCGGGGCTCCAGGGCGAGCGGGACCCGCAGACCGCGGGAAGCCGGTCAGAGAGCGAGGACGCCCTGCCCGGACGAGCTGGGGCCGGGGCGAGCAGCGCGGCCGCCAGCCGGGCGGGCTGGGCGAGCCTCACAGTTCCCCAGGCGCGTTCGTGAGGAAAGCGCGCGCGCACGCAACGCACGCACGCACACGCACCTGTATGCACACGCACACATACTCATGCATGCATGCACATACACACGCACGCATACACGCACATGCATGCACACGCACATATACACACTCGTGCATGCGCACACATGCATACACGCACACACGCATGCACACATACACACGCACGCATACGCACACTCATGCATGCGCACACGCGCTTACACACACGCACGCGTCCAAAAAGCCACCGGGCTTCAATTACTGACATCAAAGCTGCGGGTTTCCTTTCAACGAAGGACAGTGCGGACACCGTCGGGAAAAGACAGGTCCACGTGACTGTTTTGAGCTTCTAGTGTTTACTGACCTCGTGCAAGTGGTATAAAATGACAAGTGCTCCGGCGACAGCGCGCACACGTTAGGAGAAAGTGACCCCCGAAGGCGCCCCGAAGCATCGAGCGCCTCAGGTGACAGCGCGCGTCCCGGCGGAGCTCTCGCGTGGGCGGGAGGCGGGCGTGGCGGCGAGAGGCCCGCGGACGGCCGCCCTGTGCCAGAGGCCTCGGCCTCAAAGCCCCGGAGGGCGAGGGAGGCGGTAAGCAGCCAGCGACGCGGCCAGAACGAGCCCCAGAACAGCCCCGCGGGGTTACACGGTGGGGGGCGACGGCAGAGAAATTAACTAAAAGGTGTGTTTATAGCGTGATGGACGCCGAAAGGCAGAATAGAAAAGAGTACGCAGGTCTCAGCGCACTGCAGAATGGCAGAGTGCGTCCCATGAGATCAGGGGTGAACCTAAAATTCAGCACATCCTATTTAATAGCACAGTGTTCCCGTTTTCTCACTAGCACTGCATTTACCGTTTTCATTGGACAAACTTCTGCTTAGAATCCAGGAGTATAAATATTAAAAGGATTACTTAAGGAAAAAAATGTACACTGAATTTACGAAAAGTCATTTCTCTTTGACCTTGTCCAACAGGTGAAGTCCCCTTTGGTGGTTTCTGACAGCTAGTTTTTACGAGACTAAGGAGAAAATTTAGAATTTAGTTACTGTTTAAAGTTTTCAGTTACTCTTCAAAGAATGTAACTGCTCTGTGAGATTATGAGTGATTCTCAAGATGTGTTTTACATTTTCAGTGGTTTCTATAATAAGTTGCACCTCTATAATTTACTTCTTTTCAATTGAGTTCTGATTTTTTTGTTTGTTTAGATGAGCCTAGGGTTTATTTTAGGTGAAGGTGCTTCGAAATACTAACCCCTCGAGCCTAACCCGTTTGGCCAGTGAGAGGGGCCGGTGGTCCGGCCAGACGCGTCCCGCAGCCCCGGGCGCCCAGCACAGCCCCGGAGGGCAGCAGGCCGGGCGGGCGGCGGCGGGTCCTCTGCGCGGACGTCCCGCGCGGTGCTTGTGCTTTTCAAGGCCTGTGGCGGCGGCTCCGCGGAAGGAGAGGCTCGGCCAGGAAGTGCCTGTCAGCTTCTGTTTCCTACGCACAGAAATTCAATGACCTCTACTCTTAGGGACTGTTCATTTTGTCTTCTGTAACCTGAATATTAATGAGCACCCTATTCTGTTTCCTGTCTATCTCCCGGATCAGGACAACCCCAATACTGAGACTACACAAAAGTCCTTTTTGTTTTTTAACAATCGCTTCTAGTTTTCTCACTTTCTTTCTCCTGCTCCCTCCTTGTTTTCTCTCAGTCCCAGTCTCCTTCTTTTTCGTACCCTGTGTGCTGGGTTAAAGGTTTGTGTTCTCATTAATCCGCAAGAAGTTTGCACTGAGCTGCAGCCACAGTCCACACAAATGGACGCTCAGGAGACTGGATCCGAGAAGTGCCTCTCATTTGGCAATGCAGTGTACCAAAGCCACACCGCCATGGACACATTATTTGCTGAATTGTTTTTAAAAATTGCTCAGTGTGGAAGTCAGCTTTTTGTTTTATTGAACTTGTTATCTACATACTAGAAATGGTACTTAGTTGTGCCAGGGATTATGGTATGTAATGTTATGTCAGGATAATTGCCTTATTGTTCTTAGTTTAAGCACCTTTAAAGAATTGTTGTAAAGGCCAAGTTGTAGCACAGATGAAAAGCATTGCCTAGCGTACCTGAGTTCATTCCCAGCACTGCAAACAAAACAAAACACAGTGCCAAATATGTCAGTTACAAATTTAGACCCACGTAGACAGGGAGAGGAAAAACCAAATCTATCCTCGGTGACTGGCAGCTCCATCATTCCGGGCTCCTCCAGGAGCTTTCTTTTTTTGGGGGGGGATACCCAGGATCAAACTCGGGCCCTTGTGCGTCCAAGGTTGGCACGGTACCACTGGAGCTAAATCCCCAGCCTAGTTCTGGGTTCCTGATCGCTTAAGGGGCTGTGCTGGAGACCAGGATAAGAGAAAGGTCCTCACGTCTGCCGTAGTCACTCCGGCCATGAAAACAGCCTGAGGTTCAGCGCGTCCTTCCTCTGCTTCCTGAGAAACCACAATGAAATTATCTGCTCATTACTTAAGGAAATGGAAGGTTCATGGTCTCCGATGGCAGATGAGCACAAAGACTTACAAACTCGATTAAAATGCTAAAAATACGTCTAGAATATCAACAGTAAAGAGGACAGAAGGGGTGTCGTCAACAAAAAAGAGAGCTTGGTAAATTTCTGTGAAATAGAAAATATACAGGAGAGAAACTGAATGATGAAAGCCCGCGTTATCAGTGAGTGGCGGCGACTGTGGGGGCTGCGGGCGAGCCAGTGGCCTCCACACCACCGCAGGCGTGGGGCGGGCTCAGCCCGGAGCCCCGCGAAGACCAGCTTTTGAAAGGAACCCTCCATTTCCCTCCGCTTTCCTGCTCAGAGTATCTTGTAGCCAGGTGATGGACCTCTGAAAAACCGTCTTTTACTACACATTTAATGAGTTTATTTTTAAATGATTCATAAAGATGATTCATCAAAAAAGCAAATGGAGGGTTGGGGATGTAGCTCGGTGGCTCCAGCGCCTGCCTAGCAAACACAAGGTCCCTGGTTCGATCCGACCCTCGGTGACCACTCTGTAAACAGCTCCAGACGTGGAGACTCACGCCCACCAGCAGTCAGTACCACACGCCACAGTGCCGGGCGTGGTGGCTCACGCCTGTCATCCCAGCACTCGGGAGGCAGAGGCAGGAGGATTGCTGAGTTCGAGGCTTGCCTGGGCTACATAGTGAGCTCAGGACCAGCCTGAACTACAAAGCGAGACCCTGTCTCAAATAAAAAAAAAAAGAGTTACACAAGGCATAAAGATTGTTACAAAAAATAATAATGAACCCTAAAACCTATGTGGGAACTGTGGACAAATCGCTATTGTCCACGTCCACAGTTTGCCTTGGGACTCACTCCTGGCGCCATGTTCTCGGTGGGTGTGAACGAATGTGTACCAGCACGTGCCCGCTGCAGCGGTGCCGCAGAGGGCACGTCAGTGCCACAGACACTGCTGCACTCAGCGCTCCTCTTTCTCGCCTCCGACGCCCTGGCAACCCTCGATCGAGCCTTTGCCCGGCCCGTGACCCTGCCTCTCCTAGAATGTCGTCCTCTGTGGTTCATGTCATGTCATGCGGCATCCAAAGGGGCTTCTTTCCTGGAGAAATATGTATTTAAGTCTTTTTCGTGTGATTTTGTGTCTTTATAGCTCATATCCTTTTGGTACTGAATAATATTACATTATCTGGGTGTAACACAATTTATATCTATGTATGTACTAACAGAAATCTCGGTTGTTCCCAAGTTTTAGCAGTTATGAGTAAAGCTGAGAGAAAGAGCCATTGGCAAGTTTTGTTTTGTTTGTTTGTTTGTTTTTTGAGACAGGGTCTCGCTTTGTAGTTCAGGCTGGCCCTGAGCTCACTATGGTACCCAGGCAAGCCGCGGCGAACTCAGCAATCCTCCTGCCTCTGCCTCTCAAGTGCCGGGATGACAGGTGTGAGCCACCACGCCCAGCCCTTGGCAAGTTTTTATGTGAACATGTTTTCAGTTTGTTGGGGAAAATACCAAGGAGTGCAGTTGGAGACATTTGCCTCTGTGTTCATGGAGATGCTGGCCCTGTGGTTTTATTTTGTTTCTCCTTTTACAGGAAGCTTTCCTATTTATTGCCAATAAGTAAGAGATCAGCTGTAGGTTTTTTGGTTTTTTTTAGACAGGGTCTCGCTTTATAGTTGAGGCTGGCCCTGAGCTCACTATGTAGTCCACGCAAGCCTCAAACTCAGCAATCCTCCTGCCTCTGCCTCCCCAGTGCTGGGATGACAGGCGTGAGCCACCACGCCCGGCTCTGTGGGGTGTGGTACTGTTGCTGGTGGGCATGAATTACCACGCTCAATATCATATCATTGTATGTGGTTACCGGGATCGAACCAAGGACCTTGCACTTGCTAGGCAGGCAGTGGAACCACTGAGCTAAGTCTCCGGCCCAGCTGTAGGTTTTTTACAGATACTCTTTTCAAGTTAAAGAAGCTTCCCTATCTTCTAGTATATTGAGGAGTATTGCCTTTTCTTTTTAATTCACAAATTGGTTTGTTGGTTTGTTTGTTTGAGACAGGTCTTGCTTTGTAGTTCAGGCTGGCCTTGAACTCACAGCAATCCTCCTGCCTCTGCCTCCCAAGTGCTGGACTTACAGGCATGAGCCACCACACCCAGCATTGTGGTAGGTGGCTCCCCACAACTGAACTCAAAATCTTGAGCTTTCAAGGCAGCACCTGAAGCACTTTGGCCCAATGCTTTTTTGACATCCACTGATATCATGTGAATTTTTTCTCTAGTCTGTTGATGTGATAGATTATATTACTTAATTTTTGAATGTTGAACCAACCTTACATGTTGGGGACGAATACCAATAGATTGTGGTATACAATTCTTTTCATATATTGTTGAGTTGAAGTTGCTATTTTGCAAGGAGTTTTGCCTCTGTGATTATACAGGCATCAGTCTCTGCTCGAAATGTCTCTGGTCTTAGGGTTAAAGTGATGCCGGCCTCACAGAGTGAACTGGGAAGTGCTGTGTGCGCTCCTCTGACAGGGCCTGTGCGGCACCCGCTGTCTGTGCTCTCTCTGCCGACGCGCTTCCGGGGAAGTGTCGCAGTGACCCTGGGGTTTGCTGCTCTGCAGAGAAGGTGCCTGGCTCGTGCTGGAGGCTCAGAAGGGACAGGTCTGAAGCCCACGGCCTGCAAAGGAACCAGGCTTGGCTTTGAGAGGTTTTTACTCCCGGAAGTTTGATCAAGTCCTGAGAGGAAGTATCAGGAAAATCCCCTCATATTTCTAGCACAGGAAAATGAAAAGCGATCACTTCCGAATACCTGGAAGAGGACCTCAAACCCCTCTTCCTTTCCAACTCTTAAAACTAAGAAAACTCTAAGAAGGTGGGTTTTTATCAGAGCTGGTTGAGTTGAGAAAGGCCAGGTCCGGTCTCCGGCGCCGTCCTGTTCTCCCTGAGCCCGGAGGGGCTGTGAGCTCACGGCCCGCAGCTCAAGGCCGAGGCCACCGCAGGCCGCGCCCGACTCCGCGTCGCTGCCCGCGGGCGCCTCTCTCGGGGCCACACGTGCCCGCAGCAAACCTTTCGGGTTGAGCCCGCACGCGGGCATCCCGGCGCGACGGTGAGCTGGCCGGAGAGCTGGGGCTAGGGCTCTGTGGCGACCCGCAGAGCGAGGCTAGCGCCGTCTTCCTCCTCGGCCGCCCGCGCCTCTTCCTCCACCGCCTAAAGGACGCGGACTGCCCGGTGGGGACCGAGCCGGCGCGACACACGCCGCACGAGCGCAGAGCCGCCGGCGGGCGAGACGAGGCTCCGCGGCCCACGGGACACTTTCCTTGCTCGTTACACGGCTGTTACGGCGGAGGACGCAGGGGACGCTGCTTCGGAAGAGCCGGAACACGGGCCAAGCACTGGTCGGAAGCTTAGACTGGGAGCCTCCAGGGCTGCGTTTGGAAGGCGGCCGGATGGGGGAGACGGCCCACGGGAGCTCCCAGCGGGGCGCGGCCCCCCCCGGCCCTTCCTCCGCCGCAAGGGCCGCGCTTTCCGCCGCCACGCCCTCCACCACCTGCCTCGAGCCAGCGCGACCGGCTGGGAGCCGAGAGAAACCGCGTCTCCTTTAAGACTCGAGCTGGGGCTTTGGTCCCAGGGGAAGCAAGCGGCCGAGATGCCCGGAGACCGGCGCCCGCCCTGCCCCGCCCCGCGGGCCCGTGATGCAGGTGCCTGCGTGCCACGGCGCCCCCCGGCGCCCCGGAGTCAGGGTGGGGACTGCACGGGGAGGCGGCCTGCCTGTCCCGCGTGTCCTCGGAGGCTGCTCTGTGTACTGCTTGTTCCCTGTAAGAGACACCCGGGCCTCAGAAGAAGCGTTTTGCTTAGGTGAACCTGTCTTCCCTTGTAACCAAAATGCTTGTTGAAATTAACCAGAGCACTGCAGGAGCAATAGATTGTGAAGCCCATACGAAAGGGGAGGCAGAGTTAGCGTGGGGTAGACTTTCCAAACCCCCCTCATGCTTGTGAGGCGGGCATGGTGCCACTGAGCTAAATGTCCAGCCTGCAACTCCTGAAGACAGGCACAGCCAATGACTTTCTGAACAGAAGGCTAATTCCACAAACATCAACTGATAGGCTTATATCAAATTTAAAACTTCTGCACAGCAGAGTGCAGAATGAAGCAACAACCTACAAACTAGGGGAAAACCGCCCATTACTCTTTCGGTAGGGGACTAATCTGCAGCAGAGGGGTTACCCCAGGGTATGTCTGCTGCAACAGGTTGTTTTCACTGGAAGCTCTGAAAGGTTTGCTATCACTGATCTACAGCACAGAGTGAACTGAAAAAGTTAGATAACCCTAACATAAAGACCTAATTTTTTAAAAAAAATGGACAAATGGGTCCTGGGATACAGCTCAGCAGCATAGTGCCTGCCTGGCAAGCATGCATGAGGACTTGAGTTCTGTTCCCAGTGCCTCCCCCAAAAACCCCACAAAACAACAACAAAACGGGCAAATGATATCAATAGACACTTCTCAGAAGAAGCGGCATAGACTGCCAATAAATACATGAAAAGAGTTTAAAATCTCTGGCCCCTACAGAAATGCACGTTAAAAGCATACTGAGATTCCATCTTAATTTAGAAAGAACAGCTATAATCAACTAATCAAATAATAACATAATGCTGGTGAGGCTTTGGGGGAAAAGGAACCCTTAAATAAGTATAACTATTGAAACTAGTATGGAGATTCTGTGAAAAAACTAAGAAATAGACATTCCATTTGATTCAATTATTCTTCTAGGTTTCTTCCTGAAAGAGTTAAAGAAATCTGGCTTAGTTATTTTCCTTGTTGCCAAGGAACACACAAAGTTAAAGGAGGAAAAGTTTATTTAGTTCACAGTTTGTAGAGGTTTCAGTTAAGAGTCAGCTGTCTCCGAGGTAGTGTGGAGGGGCAGAGGGATATCGCAGGGGAGAAACAGTTCATGAGAGGCAGAAGGCCACAAAGCGGTAAAGTAGCAAGCAGCAAAAGCAGCTTTCTTTCTGTCACTTACATCATACCCAGGCTACCCACCCTTAGGGGAGTTAGCTCTTACACCCAGGGTGAGTCACCCTTAATTCTAGCATCACACCGTGAATCTGCACCAGCATCATACAGTCTAGATCCAGCACCTCCAAAAAGTCTCACCTGGGACCCATGAGGCTTTAGGGCGACATCTACATACAAGCCATAACATGATATTCCAGTGACACATGCATTCTGGTGTATACAGCAGAAAACTCATAATACCTAAATCTTGAAAGCAGCCTATATGACCATCAATAGATGAACAGATAAGGAAAATGCAGTATTTATCTACAGTGGAAAACTGTAGATTTTAGTCATTTGCATGAAAATGGATGCACCTTCAGACCATAATGTTAAGTGAAATAAAAGACAAACAACCTTAAATATCACATAGTTTCTCTTATATGAGAAACCTAAATTATGTATCATTCAAAGAGAAAGATAAAAGATCAGTAATAGGAAACAAGGAAATGGATGTTTTGCAAACGCCTTCCTGACAAGGGAAGGAGGGTCAAGGAATGGGGGGAGGGAGGAGGGAGAAAGCAGATGGGGAAATAAAAAGAATTGAGTTATATACCGGGCGTGGTGGCTCACACCTGTAATCCCAGCACTCGGGAGGCAGAGACAGGAGGATCGCTGAGTTCGAGGCTTGACTGGGCTACATAGTGAGCTCAGAGCCAGCCTGAACTACAAAGCAAGACCCTGTCTCAAAAAAAAAAAGATAGGTTATATACATGTTAATCCCCCATGATTAATATAATCATCATGTTCAGCAAACATGTACTAATATAAAATAAACACTTTAAAAATTAAAAGTCAAAAACAGACATGAGCTGTCGAGCCAAGAAAAGATAAGGAGGAAGTGGAATGCATGTAGTACATGAAAGAAGCCAACCCAAAGGGGCTGCAGATGGACGAGCCCAGCTATCTGATGTTCCGGGAATTTATAACCGTGGAGACAGGAGAAAGGTCAGGATGCCAGGGCATGGCAGCAGAGGGTGAGCAGGGGCACGGAGATGCCCGGGCCGTGTGGCGACGTGGGCAGATGGCCACGGGATCGTGCCACCATACACTTGTCAAAGCCCACCGAGTGGAGAACCCCAGAGCAAGGCCTCGAGGGATGGCGTGCACACTTCGCACGGGGGAGCTGAATGTCGGGGCAGCCACAGCCCAGCAGACTGTGGCGTCTGGCTGGTCACATGTCTCAACACAGGTTCAGGCTTAACCCTCGCACCGCTGTGCTGCAGGATGTGAACTGCTATGAAGTGTTGTGTGCGGTGGGAACTCTTCGTACATTTTCTCAATATTGCTGTGAACCTAAAACATTTTTTTAATGTACAGAATGTATTAATTGAAGGTAAGAGAAAATACTTGGTGCCAGTTAAACTGTGACATCTTTGGAGATTACTCAGTCAGAAGTTAAAGAAAAAGTAGTGGTTTTTTTGTTTTTTGTTTTTTGAGACAGGGTCTCGCTTTGTAGTTCAGGCTGGCCCTGAGCTCACTTGGTAGCCCAGGCAAGCCTCGAACTCAGCAATCCTCCTGCCTCTGCCTCCCGAGTGCTGGGACCACAGGTGTGAGCCACCACGCCCGGCACTGTGGTATGTGGTATTGATGGCTGGTGGACCTGAGTCTCCACGCCCAGCATTGTATGTGGTTACCGGGGATCGAACTCAGGACCTTGCACTTGCGTGGCAGGCGCCGGAACCACTGAGCTAACCCTCCGGCCCAAGAAAAAGTAGTTAAATCATTTAAGTGCACGTGTGATGAGCCCTTTAAACACCAGAAATTGATTACAGCTTCTTCTGTTAGAAATGAAGCTCCCAAGGCCTAGGAGGCAGGAGGACGTCATCTTGTCACATTGGCTGGGAAGAGCACAAAGTACAAAGCCCGATAAGGGTCAATAGTTCTCACTGCTTTCTGGGCCAAGGACAGTGACAGAAAACATAGTAATGCTTCTTGCTAGTGACACAGTAACGTGTGGCATTACGGCCTTCGGTATGACTATGAGAACTGAATTAATCTCTCCTTAAGAATTGTACTTTTGGGCC
>PVIC010012074.1:0-22102 GCA_004025085.1 Thryonomys swinderianus
CTTGAGATCAGCATGATGCAAGGGTGCCTGCCTTGAACTCGGTACTTTACAGCACTGCCATACCACAAAGGAAATCTAATCTCTACTTCACAGATAAGGAAACTGAGGCTCAGAGTGGGTGTTGGGTTTGCTTGTTCCAGGTCTCACAGCAGGCAGACTCTGGATTCAACCCAAAGCTTTGTTTTTGCAAAAACCAAAAGTAATAAAGACATGAGCTCCATAGCAAGCAAGAGAATGAATGCTTTGTTATCATTAAGGGTCCCCACGCTATGGCTGTGTGCGTGTGTGTATGTGTTTGTGGTATGAGGATTGAACTCGAAGCCTTTACAATGAGCCACAGCCTCAGCCCTCTTTCATTTCTTTCTTTTTATTAATTTATTATTTTTACTTTTTTAGATTTTTGAGACACAGTTTTGCTTTGTAGTTCAGGCTGGCCCTGAACTCACTACATACTCTAGGAAAGCCTTGAACTCACAGCAGTCCTTCTGCCTCTGCCTAGAGAGTGCTGAGATCACAGGTATGAGCCACCATGCCCGGCTCTTTTCTTATATTGAGACAGGATTTCCCTAAATCACTAAATTGCCCAGGCTTGTCTCAAACTTGGGATCCTTCTGCTTCAGCCCATTAAATATGCTCCATCCATTACTCTAAATAGTCGTTGAGATGTCTGCCTGACCCCACTTTTCTTTTTTTTGAGTCAGGGTCTCACTTTGTAGTTCAGGCTGGCCCTGAGCTCACTATGTAGCGCAGGCAAGCCTTAAACTCAGCAATCCTCCTGCCTCTGCCTCATGAGTGCTCGGATTACAGGTGAGAGCCACCATGTCTGGCACTGTGGTTCGTGGTACTGATTGCTGGTGGGTGTGAGTCACCACACCTGGTACTGTTGTATGTGGTTACCAGGATCAAACCAGGGACCTTGTGCTTGCTAGGCAGGCGCTGGAACCACTGAGCTAAATCTCCGTTCCCCACATTTCATATTTTAAATACAGGCGTGAAATCTGAGCAGAAAGAGGTCAGATGAGGGCAGAGTAGGAAAAACCATCAAGGCAGATGCACTGAATAAATTCAGGGAACACCACCCACATCATCATCCTTAGAGTTACACCTGAAGAGAAGAGGCCATGGTTGGGAAAGGGTGATATAAAGCAAGAAAGAGATGGGCAGGAAGGGTGATGGAAGAATGGTGCCTATGGAGTTACCTGGGCACAGGCCTCAATGTGATGCTGGATCATAGGGACCCCAGCCACAGGAAACAGTGGCTTGGGGACCTCAAAAGACAAAGGCCTGAAGCGAGTTCCTGCAATAGAAGAGAATGTTTCAACCTACTGCTACCCTCTGCTCCCACCCCACCAACCGCTCCAGCACAACCCCTTTCCCCAGGCCAACCCCTTTCCCGCTTCCCCTCTCCTCACCCTTTTGAGGGCCTCCAATCAGGATCACAGTTTTTAGCATGATGATGACTGCTACCTACACCTCAAACCCCAGTAAACAAATCAGGCTCAGGTCTCACATCCGAAGGAAAGCCCAACCCCCAATGCTTAGCCTTCTTCAGGATGTACACCCAAAATTCAATACAGTGCCTCCCTGGATACCACACCTCACAAATCCCACACATCTCACATCCCAGCAGATTCCAGTCGGCCTTCAAGTCTCACAGCAATTCCTCACAAATTCTGAAATCTGCATCTCATGAATTCATCCCTAACAGATTTCTCTGTGGTCAGAACACACTCTGCAAACTCAGAAATTCAGCACACCCTTCTCCAAGACCCTAAATCTCTGACAAACTGCAACCTTAAACTCAAGGCCTTTCAAATTCTAGAGGTACAATCCGGAGTCTCAACAGTGAACCGTCAATATAGAAACGCAAACCCTAAATGGGCTCCAGATATTTAAACACAAACCTAAGTTCAAAGTCCTGAACACTGATTTGCTTTTGGTGAAACCCCAGTTCATCAAAAACTCTCAATACGCCGTACCTGAATCCTAAAACGGACCTGTACGTGCTGAGGCCTTACTCAGAAGGCTGATTCCCTTGGCGTTCCATACACTGGGCCTACTAACCCCTGGTATCTCGATACACTGGTAGTTTCTGGGTTCTCAGGGCTCACTGCTGCCCTTCTGAACCACACATCTGACTGTCCAATAATCCCTAGCTTCTCATAGGCAGGGGTTACAGGAACAGCATAGGCCCGGATACACAGCAGACCCGCCTTCAGTCCAGGACCCGTCCCCTACCCTTGGACCTCCCGTCACCCCCACAACTCCCTTTACCACTAGGTCCCTTTACGCCAGCTTTCGCTACTGCTTGCTCCTTCCGCACACGTGTCTTCTCGCACCTCGCGAGAATGTTTCGCACGGCCTGCCGGGAATTGTAGTTCTAACCCTTCCTCTGCCTTTCTTGAGACTGAAGAATAGGGGTGCTATTGGGAGCGTTGCCAAAGAATCGAGGGGTGGACCTGAGTGAGAAGGGGGTTCCTGAGCAGCAGAGACTGGAATATAAGATGGGGATCCGGGCTGTCCCGGGATGAGCACAAGGACAGCGGTCAAAGTCGGGACCTAAATTACGGGGGTAGCGGAAAGCAGGAATGGAGACCTGAGCACACCTTGCCTTGGCAGGAGCGGGCCCAGAGCACGCACAGCCGTAGGGGGCGGGGCTTGATCCGAGGGCAGGGAGGAGGAGGGCGGAGCCCGGCTGCGTTGCGTGTTTCTCAGCGAGAGCAGGAGGGAGGGTCGGTGGGATCGCAGGCGGTAAGAGAAACCTTGTTTCGGGTTGACTATGAGCTTAAGTATGGAATAGACACTCTGCAAACTTTCCTTTGACTCCCGCATTCTGTGATCTTGGTCTTTGGGTCTGGAGTAAGTGTGGAGGTAGAGGCGGTGGAGAGGACGCGACGCAGCAGCTCAGGACAGACAGCAGGGTCAGAGAGAGCAGATTTATTAAGCAAGACCCCCGGGTTGTGGTTTCCACACTCCTGGCCCTGAGGTCAGGACGACAGGCCTGAGGATTCCTTCAGGCCATGGGTACGCGCGAGAAGCGCTGTTCTCCGCGCACACTTTGCACTTGCCGCTGTTCTCGCGCGTGGCCCGGCGATGGGCCTGGGAGGGGCAGAGAGGGGCTGCGGGGCAGTATAATTCAGTCATCTCTGTTCTTCGCCGTCCTGTCCCCACCCTCACCTCTCCTGGCCTGTTCCAGCCTCAGACTGTCCTTGACTGGGTCCGCCCCTTGCCTGTCGTCTCCCTCGATGTCCTCCCCGTCCTGGCTCCAGCCCTTGTCGGACGTAGGTTCGCCCAAGACCTCTGCGGTCCGTGTTACCCCGGAGCCTTTGCGCGCTTTCGTGTGTGCTCGGATCTTGTTTGAATCTTAGCCGGGGCTAGAGGAAGGAAAGAGGAACGGGACCGGCGAAGGGCCTGGAGGTGAAGTGGGATGGAGGATCACCGCTCCAGCTAACATCGGGACCTAAATTCGCAGTGTGATGTCGGGCAAGCCCTTGGCTTCTCTGGTTTCTTCCTCTTAGCGGTTAAACCGAATTTATCCCCGCTCCTTCTTCGCGGATCTAAAGAGACTTAGCCGATGGAAGCCCGGGAATGTTCTACCATCGTGCAGAGCCTTGGAAACAGCTGAGGAGTAGTGGAAAGTGCCCAGGACTGGGAGCCAGAAAACCCGGCTCTAACCCTGGCTCCGCCTCTGGCTCTCTGTGACCCCTGCAACCCCCGAGGAGCCGAAGGGTCGAAGTCCTCAACCGACCTCTCTGAGCCGGGGCCGAGCTCGCTAGAGCGTAACCGCAATGGCTAGGCCCAGAGGTATGCGTTCGCCTCTGCACCTAGCTGGGACGCCCGCAAGGCAAACGCTGTTTTCGACCTGGTTTTGCGCCCAAAGCATGTACCTCCACCAGGCTGCGCGCCGAGTCGGAGCACTGGCTGAAGGGGTTGGTTACACCGGTGCTGTCCTGGCCTAGGTCGGTCAGCTCGCCGTCGCGCACCATCAGCGCCACTGCGTCAGGGGCCGCAAAGACGTAAGATACTTGGGTCCGTCCCGCAGCTCGAGGCGGTCCTTCTTCACCGATGAGCGAGTCCGAAATGCGGCAAGTCAGCTTGCCAGCACTGCCCTCGATCGACACCGCGTCCTTCAGCAGCTCAGTACCCGCGGCGACCCCTTCTCACGCAGGACCTATCCTGGGCCCGCAGCCCACTCCGCCCACCTCTACACGGGGAGATGGGGGTGGGTGGGAAGGCAGCTGCCCTTGCCAGCCATTCTTCTGCACCCTCAGTAACCCCTCTTCTCTAAATCCATTGACCCTAGTTCTTGTTACAGTGCGTAGTGGCCCCTCCCCCACCCCAAATGCAGGAATGCGCGTTCTGTAGCTCCACCTCCTTCCTTTCAAGGCCTCCTGGGCTCCCTCTCACCTGTGGCCCGGCTAAGAGGCCTGGATGAGAATGGCTACGCCCTGAACCTGCAGGTCGTTGATATCCAGGGTACATCCTGGAGGTGGTGCTGCTGGTTTTTTGGCAGGAGCTGCTTTGGACATCTGGGGAGCAGGGAACAAACATGGGGTGCAGATGGAGAAGGCTCTGACGGTTGACCC
The DNA here is from genome assembly GCA_004025085.1 of Thryonomys swinderianus. NCBI lineage: Eukaryota > Metazoa > Chordata > Mammalia > Rodentia > Thryonomyidae > Thryonomys > Thryonomys swinderianus. Next base: position 4,587 of record PVIC010012074.1, read on the forward strand.
TTCCCCTGCCTGAAGAGGGAAGGGAACATCTGAGGCTTGTCTGAGGAAAGAGCTCACCCTGCAGGGATTCACAAGGACTTCAGTGGCCCTGCTGGGTTGCAGGCCCCACAGAGCCCTTCTGGGCAGCACAGTAGGGGCCCAGGCTGGTAATCAGGCACTGACCCTGGTATTATAGATCACTAGTGTCCTTGCCTTACTTGGTATGTTTGCCCCCACATCCCCTGGGACCCCAGGGCCCACTCACTGACCCAAGGGGTCTTCTTATATAGCTGGAGCATGCCTGCGAGGCTGGCTCAGCCACTGGTGCAAGCCCGGGGGAAGCCCAAGCAGGTCTGCAGTATACTGTGCATTGGCGCCTGGACAGCTGGATCCAGCCCATTCCTTCTCAAGGTGGGGGCACCTCCCCATCCCCAAGAGGATCAGACACGGCCCCCAGCCAGCAAGAGACGCAGCTCAGTGCTGCAGCTAGCTTTGCACCCAGGTCAGCCTCCGTGCAACCAGGCAGACATGCCCTACTTTGGACGCTGCAGGTTAAGAGGGTACAGGGTACCTCCCTGGGGGTGTCCCTGAATGAAGTGGCCTCAGACTTCACGATCCGTACAGCCTCATGACAGTGTCACGTGGCTATCAACACCAATCCAGAAGCTCCACTGTTCCCCTAACCCACACTTAGCCGAGTCTGTGGTTGTCATTACTGTGGCCCTGGTGGTAAGTGAAAAAGGTCTGGCAGAGAGTTTTGAGGACCACAGCCCTTCCAATGGCAACCCCATCCACAGTGGCTCCCTTTGATGTGACAGGATGGAATCTGGCCGATCCAAACTGTCCCCCGAGATCCACACTACTACTAACTCCCCAATTCTTGGTCGCTTAGCCAAGCCCTTTTGGGGCATAAACCAGAGCGCAGAGACATGTAGCCACCTGGGGTGAAGGGGTACCCAGGACACCAGGATGAATGTTGCTTCCATTCACTGTGACTATCCACCCAGGTGTGGAGCGCTGTCACCTTTTGATCAAAGCAATCTTGACATAGCTCTGCGGACATAAATTACCTTTGCCTCTTCGGGTTTGGAATCGGCAGTTCACATGCCATTTCCAATGGAGATGGGAAGGCAGCGCCACATCGGAGGGGGACGGGAGAGAGAAATTTACCATTTATCAAGATATGAGTTCAGGCACCTCATTTTTATATGAAAACATTTGCAGTGTGTAAGGGATTAGAGATTCTTGGAGGCAAACTATATCTTCATCCCTAAAATGACAGGTGGGCAAGGTGTCTGTCTCTCTCTCTCTCCTTCCAGCTGGCTTTAACATCCTGTTATTTTATGATGAGGAGGCTTGCCTCTCCCCCAGGTCTCGAGAAACCAGAGAGGCTGGTAGGGCTGGGCCAAGAGCTGCAAGAGCTAAAGCCAAGGGACCTCAGCTGTCTCTGATTGTGGTTGGAGGCTTGCTTTATGTTTGCCAAAATAGTTTTCTAGGTAGTTGTGGAAATGTCCTGTGGGCACAGGGTGTCTGACTTCCTCTTTTTCCCCTTACCTCAGGGCAGGGCAGCTCAGTCCTAGGGGCCAGTGCCCATTCTGTGGCACTGCAAGGCAGCAGCCAGAGCCAGGGCACCTTAGCACACAGCAGGCCTGTTAACATGCCCAGGGGACAAGAAGACCCAGGTTGATGTATCCCTCAGTCCCAGGAAAATGCTGGACATGGCTACTCAGAGCACCCAGAGCTCCTCTGTGGGTTCTGGTATGTGCTGTGCCCCAAGAAATTGGGTACAGGGCATCTCCTGGTTCCTTCAGCAGTTCTTCACCTGCCCCTCTTGCCAACTATCAGGACGAAACTCATCTCCCTGTTGGGGTGCGGGGTAGGCCCAGAGGAAAATGGCTGTGCCAGTCTGGGTTGTGGCTTGGTCTGTGCCAGAGCCCAGCATCCCTGAGAGTGAAGGAGAAAAGAGTGAGCAGAGGTGGGCTCTGGCCAGAGGGTATGTGGGACTCAGTGGTGTGCCAGCACCTGCACACCAAGGGGAAATGCAGCTCCTTCTCTGAGAATAAGGAGGGGCGAGGGGCCCCAGGAACCGAAGCAGGGATGGGAAATTCCAATGTCCGAGCCAGTATATCATCAGATATGTCCTCACGGATCCAGTGCAGGCAGAGTGCGCCAGCCCAGGAATCACTCCCTCCCCTCCCCAAAGACCACACCTGGGCCCTGCTGCTTGCCGGTTTTATTTTCCTTGTGACAGACGACAGAGCTGCATAGACAGCTAGATGGGGGTGGGGGGTTAGGACAGCATGGGCAGCGGGGATCGGATGGAAGGGAAAACTTCATAAGAGGCAATAAATAAATAAATATGAATAGGAAGAAGGGCAAAGGCCATGGAGGGGTGGTGGGGACATCCCTGGGCCACCATGGAGTGCCCAGAGCCACATCCACTGGCGCAGGAGGAGACCCACCGGAGTGCCCACTTGCTCGTGTCTATATTCTGCTTCTCCTGGGGATGCTGCTGGCCTATCCACTCACCTGTGTCCACTCTCCTCTCCCACCTTGTTGCCCTCGCTCACATCCTGGCTCCCTCCCTGGCACCTTTTCCTTCCATGTCCTGTCCCTGCCTCACTGGCACACGCCCTGACACCCTGAGCTCCTTCCTCTTCTGCTCCAGCCCCTCACCCTCTCGGGTTCTCCCTGAGATGCACTGTGCCCCCTCCCACAACCTTCCCGGTCTCCCCTCCCCTTCCCTTGGCAACTTTGTCTTCCTCTTCACGTCCCCCTTCCCTTGTTGCCCCTCTTCCTGTGTCCATCCCTGCCCAGCCTAACCAAGGGTCTTCTGCTTTGCCCCTGGCCAGGGGTGGCATCAGGCCTCTGCCCCTCAGGTCCATGAGGTAATAGCCTGGCCAGATATTGCTGCTGGTGGTATCCGAAGCCCCAGGCCCACCCGGCTCAGTGTGGGCCCTGGAATGTCCCGCGGCGTCAGTGGGAAGCCCGAGTCTCCGCCCGCAGCTGCCGAGTGTGGTCCATGCTGCTAGGGGCTGCCCGGGTAGGAGCGGAGCAGCACCTTGTGGCGGGTGGCAGCCTCAGCCCTGCGCCGCCGCTGCTCGCCCAGGAACTCCTTGAGCCGGTTGGTGGTGAAGGTGAGGGTCTGGCGACGCAGCTTCATTAGGTAGGCATCCTGCAGCCACGGGTGGGCGAGGCAGTCCTGCAGGGAGGGCCGGCTCCTGCCAGACCAGGCCGGGCATAGTGAGACCAGACAGACGATTCGAGGAGCCTGCTGGCTCTGCCCTCCCCAAGACAGGTCTGGAACCTGTCACTGTAGGTCACTGTGCAACTGTGGGGACTGTCGGTGGGCACCACCATGCCCGGCTCGCCACAGGCTTGAAATGGTAGGCAGTACCACTGTCCACAGAAGTAGCAGGGAGAGGGGGGGTCTTTGGCCGGGTAGGCCAGGACAGTACAGCCAAGGGCAGGGAACGCTGGGGGTTGACAGGTGAGGCCCACTCACCAGGGATGTACTGAGAGGACCTTTCGCAAGAAGAGGGTGGCGCTCTGGGATGTGTTGGGGTACAGTTGGAAGGCGTCAAAGCGGCCCCCCACAATCCGAGCCTCTGTTTCCTGGGGGTCTGGCTCATAGAAGGGAGAGTGTCCACTGAGCCTGTTGTGGAAAATAGTTCAGTCAACAACACAGTCCCGCTGTGCCATTCATGTAGACGCAGGAAAACTCGCCCGTCTGCGGGACCCCAGCGACCAGGGACAGCTTGGTGGGAGGTGAATGAGGGAGACAACAGGGCGGGCAGGAGGGGAGGGGCCGGGGCAGCCCCATGTGCACTTACATGATGTAGGTGAGCACACCCGCGCCCCAGATGTCTGCAGCAGAGCCGATGGGTTCTCCCTTCACCATCTCAGGAGCTGACAAGAGACAGAGGCCAAGCTGGCCCGGCTCCTCTGTGGCAGGGGAGCAGGGAAAGTGGAAGGGATTGAAGAGAAGGACAACGGCCAGGTCACTTGGGTCTGGGCGCAACCAGAGCAGCAGGCCTTGGGGGCCACGGGGTAAGCCAGCAGCAGCGCTGGCTCCCACGAAGGACGTGGGCTGCCCGAAGAATGAGCCCAGGCACCGGACGAGGGTGTCTCCAGGCCTGCGGAGGAGCTGAGAAGCGGGGTCTCCAGTGCCCGTGGATGAGCTCCGGGGTAGGCCTGTCCTTGTGGCCGACACCAAGATGAAGAGCCTTTGAAGCCAGCGTGGCTGGCCACCCTCCCAGGCCTGCCCCGCCCCCAGCTCTGGGACCCCTGACAATTTACTACCTTCCTGGCTCTCCACTGTCTTACCTGTAAAGGTGGGTTAGAAATAGAGATGAAAAACATCAAATATTTGACAGGTAGCTAAAGGTCAGCTGGTTTTCTTTATGTATGTAAAACAATAATTGACTCTCCTGTCTTTATAGCTTTTGTAAGTCCCACCTCTTCCATTTGTAACTGTCTAATTGGACAAATACTGAACTTACTTCAGTGTGCTTGTTCCCAAATCTGTACAAAGGGGTGGTATTATACCAAAGCTTTTATAAAGATCCAACCGGGGGAAAAAATTCACATAAAGGACCTAGTGCTTATATACAGTAAGCACACAATAGATGGTACACATGTGGGTGAGACGCGGTGAGCTCCGGAGCTGCGCCCCTGGCAATGCCCAATCCCAGGCCCTCACCCATGAACTCCAGGGTGCCTGTGCGGTGCCCCAGGGGCCGCAGAGCCTGGGGGTTGTAGGGCCGAGCACTGCCGAAGTCCACAATCTTGAGGGCGTTGTCCGCGGCCAGCAGCAGGTTGTCCGGCTTGATGTCCAGGTGGAGCACGCGGCGGCCGTGGAGGTAGTCCAGGCCTTGGAGCAGCTGCACCACGTAAGTGGCCACATCATCTTCGGAATACCGGAACCTGGGGGCCGCAGGTCGCAGGTGATGGCCCAGCCTGGCCTCCTCCGCTCTCCCTCCCTGCTGCCCGGGAACGTCTGCGTACCTGTCGCTGAGCCCACAGAGGAGCTCCCGGTTGCCACAGCTCTCAGCGATGAGCACAAGGTACCGAGGGGTGATGTAGGCCTCGTGCAGGGACATGAGCCGTTCGTGGTGCAGCGACCGCAGCACCTCGTATTCCTGCAGGACCTGCCGCTTGCCCTCAGCTGCATAGGGCACGATCTTGGCCACAAACGTTCGGCCTGTGGCATTTTCCCGGCATGCTCGCACAACACCAAAGCGGCCCCTGTGTGAGTAGGGGGGGTTCCTGTCACGAGGCTAAAGGGGTCCTGGGGCCAAGTACGCAGTGGCCCTGGTGTGGGCTGCGGAGCTCAGGCCTAGGAACCAAGGCCCCACTTCCAGCTCTGCGCTCCTTGGCTCTCTACCTCTGGCAAAGCCCTGTAATCTCCCCAACCTGCTGGGAAACAGGTGACGATAAGGCAGTATCTCCCTTCTACGGCGTGACCGCGTGTGGCTAATGAGCTCGGAGCTCGCCTGGCTGTCTGGACTTCATCGTTCTAAGGCCCTGTGTCCGCCTCCCCCAAGCCGGGCCAGGGCAGTCTTCTCGGCTCTCCGAACCCCTGCCTTCTCCACATCCCACCCACTCCCCCATTCTCCTCCCAGACCGTGCTTGCCTGGCCTTCTCCTCCAGGAAGGTGTAGGGTTTCTGAGGGAGGCCCTGGCGAAGAGTGGTGCCCTCTGGCACGGGGGAGCTGACCATCTCCTTGGCTGGGCTGAGGCTCCGCACTGTCACCTTGGCGGGCTCAGGAGGGGGCTCAGGGGCTGGGGGCTCAGGGGCTGGGGGTGCGGACACAAAGGAAGTCACCATATACAGGGGGGTAGATGAAGGGGCTGGTTTAACTTCTTGAGGGGTAGAGGCTGGGATCGGGGTCCCAGTGTCAGAGGCAAAAGACTTGGGCTCACTTGGGGTGACCTGGGCACTGGGTGGGGTAGGCTGTGCTTGCTGAGTAGCCTGAAGACCCCTGTGCTTTCGTGGGGGGGTTTGGGGTGCTGGACCCACAGCCTTAAGTGAGGACAAGGCCTGGCCAGGGACTGTGGGGGGAGGCGAAGGGGTGACAGCTGACTGGGGGACTGGAGAGGCAGGAGTTGGGACGGAGGCCAGTGAGGTAGGAGAGTCAGGCGGGGCCCTGGCTGGCCCTGAGGTAACAGGGGCATCTTCATAAGCAGCAGATGGCTGGGCTGAAGAATCTAAAGAGATGAAATTAATAGCCATGTATCCTGGGCACAAGCCTCCGTGATGCTTCGGGGTCCCTTCTGCCTCGCCACCCCCCTGCCTGTCCACTGACCTTGGATGCCCCTGATGAGGACCTTCTCAGAAGGGTTGCTGAAGGGCCCCTGCCCGGCCCGGTTGACACACGCCACACGGAACCTCACCGTCACACCAACTGGCAGGTTCGTCACGTTGTAGTAACAGTCAGGGATGCCTGAGCTCACTGGATGCCAGGCAGACTCCCCTGTGGACAGCATGGGGTTGGGGCTGAGGCCACAGAATCGGTGGCCCAAGCTCCTGACGCTGTCTGTGAAGAGACCAGGGAAGGGGCCTCTGTCCAGAGAGGGCATCTGCCTTCCCAGCCTCAGTACTGACCCTGTCTCTACCACCCAACCCCTGCTCCGTTCCTCACCATCTACCCGCCGCTCCAGCGTATATGTGCAAGGTGCCTGGCTGTCTCCTGGCTTCCACAGTACCAGAGCGGTATCCTGGTAGGTCTGGGGCACCTCGGGAGGAGCTAGCTTTCCTGGAACACCTAGTGAGAAGAGGGGGCACCCGGTGATGGCCTGGTCAAGGGCCTTCTGAGCCCTGCCCTACCATCTCTAGTACTACTCCTTTGGGTTCTGCCCAGGCTCACGGGCCACAGCCACGGTACAGGAGCTCGTGATGGTGCCCAGGATGTTGGTGGCTGAGCACTCATAGAGTCCAGCGTGCCGCTTGCCCGCCCGGGGGATGCTCAGCAGCTGCCGTCCATCTTTGCAGGACACAATGACCACCGAGGGCTCTGAGCGCAGGGACTGCTTGTCTGGCAGAGGGAGGGGCCAGTGAGTGAGGCACCACATGGCAGGCCTCTCAGCTGCCCCACACCCCAGGGCCTGCACTCTGAGGAAGACACAGTCTCCTTGCCTTTCATCCAGGAGATGCGGGGTGCAGGGCAGGCGGCAGGTAGGCAGAGCAGTGTGGCTGCCTCCCCCTCCAACAGCACCTGGTCCTTGAGTTTGATGTGGAAGACTGGAGGGAAGTCTGGAGGGAAAGCAGAGACAGCATCTGTGTGGGGACCCTGGCCCCACACTGCCGAGGGACGGGCGGGTATGCAAGAGAATCTCAGCAAGATGGCGCCTGCAGAGAGCACTGCATGGTTGGCCTCCTCCCGGCCAGAGGTGGGCGCAGAAACTCACACTACGCCTTTGAGAATTTTTTTCTCTGCCAGCTTCACTTTCCCTGGGCCTCAGCATGTGTCGAAGTGTCTTTTCCTCGCACTGATTACTGAAGAAGCTTGCTACATAGCTCGTATTTGTAAATCATGCAGCACAAAACTCTGTAAGTGCTCTATGAGAATTTGTCAAAATAAAAACAAATACTGAAAAAGATTAACAGTTAATATTCTGCAACTTCCACTCCCTCAGGTCTACTGCAGGGTGAGAAGGAAGGGGAAGGAGAGGAGAGAGTGAGCTGAGCGCAGCTCCCAGCTCCTAGACGTGTGGCTGCCTCCCTGCCAGGCTTCCCCCTTGGGGCCCACGAGAGGCTTCTAGATGTCCCATGAACTCTTCAGATTAACTAAGTGAAGAAAGCTTTTGACAGGGCAAAAAATACTATCCGCATGACCTTGGGTGAGTCATTTCCCCTCTAAGAAACTCCACTGTTTACTGTGAGTTGTGGAAAACAATAATGCCCAGCACAGAGTGTTGTCATAAGAATTTAAAAAGGCAGATGAAAAGCTTAGCATGTATCTGGCATAAAATAGGTGCTTATAAACATTAGCTGTAATTGTGATTGTTACTATCATCTCCTTAATATGCCCAGCAGAGAAGCCAGGAGTCGAACCCAGAAAAATGCTCTCCCAACCCTCGGCTGGTGGCACAAAAAGGCTGGGGCCAGGACCTGTGTTCCAGCACTGCCAGCCTGTGGCTCCTCGGTGCCATGAAGAATTCAAGTTCATGATCCCTGGAAGATACCTTTAGAAAAATCCCAGTCTGGTCTGTCTAAGGGGGTAGGAAGGTTTTCTTTTTCCCTTTTTTTTTTTTTCCAACCTGGACAAAGAAAGAAGACCCCTGGGAGCCCCAGCTGCTGCCCGCCTGAGCCCCTGGAGGGACTGGGAGTGGAGCTGAGCTGGGCAGGAAATGCTCAGCAAGAGTGGTGGTCAGTCTGCAGCATGTCTCCTCCCTACTCTGTGTCCTCTTGTTTCCGGAAGAGGACTTCCCCTGTGAGGCTCCATGCGGTGTGGGTCTAGTCTCATCAGCGGCCACTGCCAGGAAGGGTGCTTGCTGGGCAGGGTGCAGAGGGATGTCAAGAGGAGAGGTGACCAGTGACCCAGGCCAGCTCGGCCAGCCCCACCCCTGCTCCCACAGGGCCAGCCCTAGTCAGTCAGGTGGACACAGGACAGGCTTCTTCCTAAGGGAACAGGATGAGGACACTCACCACTCAGCAGGAAGTTAGCTGTACAAGCAAAACGGAGTGCGGGAGCAAGGCCCCAACTGTCCCAGGCTTCTCTGCTGGACGTGGCCCTTCCCCGACCCACCCTCCCCCACCAGCTGGCCTCCTCCCTCCCCATCACACGCACTGCAGCCCCACAACCTGGCAAAGGCTGGACGCAGTAGCCTCCAGCCCAGGGTGGGACAAGGCCAGAGCAATAGTGAGCAACTTAACCATGTCTTAACCATGGTGTGAACTCACCATGAAGCCCAGGCAAACCTCGATCGAACTCACAGCAATCTTCCTGCCTCTGCGCTACCATGCCTAGTAGTAATGTTTCTTTTTGGATAAAATGACCTCATCAATTTTTGGGTAAAACGGAAAACACCTCCCTTCCTGTAGCCCTGGGACACCTGAACATGAAACAGACTCCCAAAGAGCCCTGAAGACCAATTTCCTAGCAAATGTACTTTCTGTGGGGGAAGGGAGACTAGGAGAGGCAGTGGGGTGTTCACAGCTGGAGAGAATTAGAGATCTGGGTCACGGTCCAGGCTGGGCAGCAGAAGGTATCTTAGGTTTACATGGAGGGTTACACATACCTCAAGGAAAAAGGGGCAAAGGAACAGGATCGCCTCCCATGCAGCAGTGGGGATTGTAGTGGACTAGACACCCCCGCTTCATTTTTATTTTTAGAGACGAGGTCTTGTGAAGTCACTAAGTTGCCCAGCTTGGGCTTGAATTTGTTATCTTCCCACCTCAGCCTCCCAGAGTGCTGGGATTACAGGCCTGTGCCACTGCACCTGGGTAAGGGGCAGGTGATCTTGATCTTCTTCAGAACTAGTCCTGGATTCAGAAACCTCTAGAGTCTCCCATGAGAGGTGAGGCCAGTCCAAGAAAGACCTCAGTACAGGCCCTGGTTGCAGAGGGCCACGCCATCCAAGTCCAGCTACTCCACTCACCAGCTCTGCCACGTGGACAAGCTACTTAGCATCACATCACTAAGCCTGCTTTCTCACCTGTAAAATGACCATAATCGCTGCTAAATAATGCTGCAGAGTCGAATGAGACAAAGCTTGTAAAATGCTTAATAGGACCCTTGGCTTTGCTAATGAATGGGAGCTGCTTGGATGATTACCACCGTTTTCCTGACTCCAGGCCCTTTCTGTGGCTGCCCAGAGGGGGCCCCTGTCCACTCGGCTGGGCTCGGCGCAGGGAAGTGCTCACCCAGCCCACTTCTTACCTGACTCACTGGGCACATACTGGTGCCCCAAGTCCTCCTGGACGCTGCCGGAGAGGTTTGGTTGAGAAAAGCCCTTGTCCTTCCGCAAGCGAGAGAGGCCCCAGCGGAAGCGGCTCCTGCTCTCCCCTGGAGCTGTGGAGACCCAGGCCCGTGTTTCACCAGACAGTGCAGCAGACTCCTGCTCTCTTCCCAGCAGGCCTCAGTCCCCAGAGGTAGAAAAGAACCCCAGCACTCCGGCGCCCTGTTGCCCCACAGCTTCTCCGCGAGGTACCCACCACCTACTGCCCTCAGCGCCTTGTCCTAGACCCCCTTACTCACCTGAAGACCCTGATGTGGCACTGGCCTCAGAGCCCAGAGACTCGGCAGAAGGAGTGGTGGCACCGGCCTGAGACGCCAGCTGGTTGTGCGGAATGCCCAGGCGTCGCAAGCTCTCGCCCTCGGACGTGGCCCTGCGCAGCCGTCCAAAGAGCGGGGTGCTGCGCCCCGAGCCCCCCCCAGAGTCCTCGCTGCTGCCAGTGCGCTGCAACCGGCTCGAAAGGCGCTCCAGCGTGGAGCTGAGCCTCCGGCGCACGGTCAGCACCGGGGAGCCCCGCGCCGAGCTGCCGCCCTCGGAGCTCTCCCCATCTGTGCCTCGAGTCTCCCAGGTCGGGTGGCGCTGCGCGGGCGGAGTCCGCCGCAGCCTCTGGGACAGCGACAGTGAGAGGCGGCGGACCAGGCCGGGCTCGCCGACAGCCCTGAGGTCCTGCACGGAGCGCGAGCGCTCAGGCCGGCTCACCAGCTCCAGCGGGGTCCCCGCCGGGCTGGGGCGGTAGATGCCATCATCGTCCTCGGCTCCGCGGAAGGGGCCGCGCTCCTCCGAGCGCGAGCGGCTGAGCATTCGGAGACCGCGCGACAGGGGCGACTCGCGGCTGCGCTTGAACTTGGCCTCGAACACGGCCTCAGACTCCAGGTTCTCGATGCTGCTGCTCAGGCTGCTCCCCGGTCTGGGCGGCACCGTGGGGACCCGGGTTTTCTCGGCGACGACTGGGGCAACCTTGGCCGAAGGGACGCGCTTCTCAGCACCTCCCGGAGTCGGGGAGGCCACCCTGGCAAACACGGCCGCGTGAGGCTGGGGCTCTGACGCTGGCGCTGTCGGGCCCTGTGGGGCCTGGGTGTGACCCGCCAGCTGCAGCGACTGCATGATCTGGGCGTAGGGAGTGAGGGGCAGAGCCAGGGTCTGCAGAGCCACAGGCGGCGGCTGCGGCTTCGGGGTTCGCACTGGCTCTGGCGCTGGCTCCCGGGCCTTCTCCGGGGTTGGCTGGGGTCCCGAGGGCTGGGGAGCTTCGCTGGGCGCGCTGGCGGATGGTTCTGCAGCCTTAGGGATACTGGGTTTGGGGGCACCGGGCCGCGCAGGGCTGGGCGGCTGGGCCTCACTGAGGGCAGACAGGGAGGGGGACTCCTGGAGCCTGCGGGCCCCAAGCCTGGCTATGGGAATTTCGAGCGGCGCCCCCGCGCGGCGGTGCCGACCCCGGGGCTCCGCCTCGCCCTGGGAGAAGCTGCTGCTCTTCTGCAGCCCTCGCACCTCGGGCGGGGGCTGGTGATGGGGCGCTGCTTCGCTGGAGGCAGCCCGAGCCATCCGGGGGTCCCGCACGCGGCCCCCCAGGCTCTCCAGCAGGGGACCCCTGAGGCCGCTGACCTTGCCGTCCTCTGGGCCTCCCCGCAGCAGCCGCTGGCGCAGGGCCTGCAGCCTCTGGGCGTACTCGCCCTCGCCCAGGCCACCCCGGGCCAGGCGGGCGGCCCCCGGGCTGGGGCTTCTGCGTTGCGGCAGCTCCACAGACGCCGCCTTGCGCAGGCTCCGGCCCGGCTCCCGCGGCCCAGCCCGGGGCAGGGCACTCTCGGCGGAGCTGCCCCTGCGGAGTTCTCCCCGCCTGGGACTGGGCCCGGGCGGTGACTCCTGGCCTGGAGAGGGGAGGGCCTGAGGGCTGGGGGGCTCCTGGTCCTGAGAGGGAGCCCTCCCCTGCTCTTGCCAGTCCGTGGGGGTGGCAGCCCCGGCGTCCGGGGTCCCCAGGGCCTCGTCCTCAGTGGGAATGTCGGTGAGCGACACCCTAGAGCCTGAGAACTCGGGCTGTAGAGGGCGGGGGACTGAGGGCAGCTCCTCCAGATCCTCTTCTTCGGAGTCAGAGGAGGACGACAGGCCCCCACTCAGAGGCGGTCTTCTGGGCATGGCCACCCACACCCTCTCCGGGGGTGCCCGCAACAGCTCTGCGATGGGGCGCAGCACCAGGTGGCATTTATAGCTGATTTGAGAGCGCTGGAGACAGGGTATTAGAGTCAGACCAGGGCGTCCAGAGTAGGATCGCACCCCACTCCCACCCCAGGCCAAAGAGGCCTAGGCAGGCAGAGGGCAGGGGCAGGGTGGAGGGCTGCGTGAGAGGAATGAGAGGGTGAAGGGAGAGCCAAGCTCACCTGCCACCTCCGCCGGGACAGGAACAGCTTCAGGTGATCTGTGCTCACCTCTGCACCCTTTGCTTGAGTCTGCAAACCCGGGAAAAAGGGCCTCAGAGACAGGTCTCTGTCGCCTAGACCCTCAAGGTTGGACAGTGGAGAGGCAAAGCCTGTGTGTGGGGGGTGAGTCTGGGCTCCTGGGGGTCCTTTTGGGATTGTCAGGACAGCTCCTGCTGCCAAAGGTCACAGCTGTGGACAAATTCCCTGAACCTAAAGGGAGAGGCAGAAAACAGGTGGCTACTGGGGGCACCATTTCGGCTTGCACCAGGGCTCACAATCCTGGCCTGGCACACGGGCTGCCGGGGAGGCCTGTGCTCTTGGGACCCCAGCTCCCCAGCTTCGTTAGGCCAGCATCCTAGATATCTGGAGCTGTGGTCCAGACTAAGACAGAAGCCCCCTCGGCACCTCTTGAAGCTGGTTTCTGGTCCGAGGAAGGAGGCTCTCACTTCAAGGACCTCAGTCTTCAGCCAACCGTGCTCAGCACGTCAAGAGAGTGTTCATGCGGGTACTTTCTAGAGTCCACTGCACTGCCAGTCTATGCCTGAGACTGCACACCAGCGCTGGGTCTTATGACGACCGAGAACCCCACCCACCCAGCCCAAAGCTCACAGGGTGAGCTAGCAAGGCCACCCGCTGATCACAGCGGAGGGGGGTGGGGGATGGGCAGAGGTAGGCACACAGAAGTAGGAGGCCAGGGCTGGCGGGAGCACCAGGGAGAACCTTGAAGAGGACCCCTGGGGTAGGGTGGGGTCCAGATCTGTGCTTGGAGTCCACAATACCTCAACCTGACCTCTGAGTTGACTCTTAGCTTCCTTATCAACAGAAGGGGAGCAATGAAGCCTTCCTTGCAAAGCTATTGTTAGGCTCAGATCGGAGGTACAGAATAATGCCTTTGAGTCACTGCATATCTGTTCTCAGTAAGTGGAGCTGTTGTGGCTTTCTCTCTCTCTCCCCCTTGTACCACCATCTAGCAGGACTAGACTCACTTTGAACCAAGGATGTTCTAAGGTCTCCTCTGCAGTAGGCCTCCTGTAAAGGAATAAGAACCAGGTAGAGATTTGTCATTCATTCATTCATACACTCAATCAATATTTGAGAAAATGGGCCTCTAAGGAGCTTGGGATGCATGTTTAAGGGCAGAAGTAGGGGGTGGAGGTCAGGGGTGCCAGGAAGTTCTGCACAGGTGGGAGGAGCCCTCAAGTTGTGTACTCACAGCCGGTCCTGCACCAGCACTTTGATGAGGAAACCCCGAGCCTCTCTGCTCAGGCTCAGGAACGTGTTCTCCTCAAAGGCCACATTGTAGTTCCGGATGTTCATCAGTGTTGTCCGATCGTTTTCCCCAACAAATGGAGAGATTCCCGTGAGGCTGTGGGGTAGAAAGTCATGTCAGGAGAGGCAGACGGGGCTCTGGCCTGAGGCAGGGGTGAGGCAGGTGGGGGTGGGAGGCCCCAGTGGTGAGAATGGCAGGTGCAGGCGGAAGCTAGACAAAAAACTAAAGCTTTCAGGCTCTTGCTGTCCTGCCCTACCTCCCAGTGCTCCCGAGGGGCAGGAGGCCATCCTGCCTTGGGACTTGGTTGCCCTTGCTGTAGAGAACCTGTTCTGTCTGCCTGTAGTGGGGGCCTGTCCACCATTTCTTTCCCTGCCTTGGTGATGAGCCCCGTCCCACCTGGTCCTTGTTCTGCACATTTAGAACCAAGCAGTTCCCCACCAAAATGGCACTGGGTCTGCACAGACCTCTCTCAGTCTAGTGTGCCCAGCTCTAATGGAGGGGCATATGATGGACAGAGCTTGGGCACATAGGCCAGGGCACCTGTGGTTCATGCACTCATGTGCCCCTGGCAGTGCAGGAAGGAGCAGAGGTATAGGAGAGTCTCGTAAATGGTGGGAGTGGGCCAGCCAGGAGACCACAGAGGGGCCTTACCAGAGGAAAGCAATGACACCAACGGGCCTGTGGGAAAGAAGAGCAAGTGGGTGAGGGGACGGTCTTCCAGCTGGGAATGGGCAGCTCCCTGAGACCTCTGATCTGAGAGCAATGTGTCCTCCCGGGAACGCGGCCCTGGGTGAGTGGGCACAGGGAGGCCCTCTCCAGGAAGGACTCTGAATCCCGCAGTCTAGACATCCTGGAGATGTCAAGTCATGGCAGGGCTGGTTTAGGAAGCCCAGAGAAGTCTGGGGACCTTCTCACTGAGGGAGGACCCCCATAAAGGCAGGAGTCAGGCCCTGAGTGACCTGCCAGCCCTGACTGATGAAGGGCCAGGAGAACAAGACAGGGGCCCTATGAGCACTACTTCTGCCGCCACCCCCAGTAGAGAAGGAATCCGGGCTTCATGATACTCCTCTGCCGGTGAGGAGGTCCCCGGCATGCCCTGGCCCAGGAGCCCAGCACCAGCCTCACCAGATGTCAGTGACTCCAGACACAGGGCTCTGGTTGACGATCTCTGGTGCCACGAACTCAGGCGTTCCGTACTGACAGTACTGGGGCTCCCCCGGAGTCAGCTCCTGGGCGTTTCCAAAGTCACAGATGCGAACCTGCTCCTCACCCTCTGCACCGTCCCATATCAGCAGGTTCTCAGGCTACGAGACACAAGCAAGCTCGAGGTGAACACCTCCCTCCGGCTCCCACGGCAGCTGCCTGCTCCCCACTCCCCACTTCACCTTGACATCCAGGTGCAGCACATGGT
The DNA here is from genome assembly GCA_004025085.1 of Thryonomys swinderianus. NCBI lineage: Eukaryota > Metazoa > Chordata > Mammalia > Rodentia > Thryonomyidae > Thryonomys > Thryonomys swinderianus. Next base: position 19,614 of record PVIC010012074.1, read on the forward strand.
TCTGGTGCAGGTAGCATATTCCTTCTAGCACCTGCCGCATATAGGTCCGGATCTGTGGAAACGGGCCCAGGGTCTGTGGGGTTGCTTGATCACCAACCCCCAAGGCTGTGGCAAGAGGCCAGGTCATGCCTTGGGAGTGGCCTTCAGGTGGCTCATGCAGCTTTGGGGTTGCTAAGACCTAGGACTATCCTATAGCACTGGACACAGCACTGTTCTAGGGGGCAATTACATTATAATGAACAGCTCTGCATAGGCACTACCTGCATAGCCATACATAGCAGGACTTCAGATCAATAGGCTAGGGAGGACCTGTGCAGGAAGACATATCCGGAGGATGTTTATGTCTGGGAAACACAGACAGGTGTCAGGGACGGGCCTGCTGAGGTTAGCGAGAATAATCCAAGCCCCAGATAAATGCAGGTCTTGGGGTGGGGCATTCTGCTGCTGGCCTCATGGTGCTCTCTACCTTCACCTCTGGCTTCCTTGTAGACTACACATGGCATGCGTAGGGCCCACCCATCAGTTCTCAGAGCTCAGGTGGGTGAAGGCTGGTGCTCAATCCGGCCCCTGCCACCCACTGCCCTCACCTCAGACTCACACACGGTGGGTTTCCTGGCCATTCGCTCCAGCAGCTCCTCTGTGCAGCTGTGACAGGGTCAAGGAGACAGTGACCAGTGCTGATTGCCCAGTGCGGGGTTCCCCTCCCCACAGAGCACAGCCGGTGCCAGTCCAAAATGATGCCCTCCCTTCCCTGTCCTATGGGTGCCCAAAGGGGAGCAGCTCTGCTTGAACTCATGATTACTATAGGGTCTCAGACAAGTCACTTAGCCCTCCATGCCTAGCTCTCCTCCGGTGCAAAATGGGGACGCCATTTCCTCTCCTATCCGCTCAATGAAGTATTTATACGGGCTAAATTGTAGCAGAATTTTGTTGATTCAACTGATAATGATCCAGAAGACCAGGACACAGAATAACGTGGCATTCTGCTCAGCTTCGGATTTAACAGGGCAGACGTGGAGGCTGGTGCTCAGGTTATGGTCACCCTGCCACAGGAGAGCTGAGCCGACTGCCAACAGCCTTAGCTCAATATACCTTTTAATCACGGAAGAGGAAGCTCTGTTCTTTCAAATGTGCAGAAATACTGCTCTACCATTTATGATTAAAAAGCATTTTCCACTTGCCAGCTGTGTGACCTCAGGCCAGTTATTTAACCTATCTCTACCTGTTTCATCATCCATAAAATGGGGACAATACAATTCCACAAGGTAGGTATACAGGAGAAATGAATGTTTTAGCATTTGTAAAGTTCATACCATACTGCCAGGCGCTTGTTAAATGCCGTTAAGTCTAAGCTAAAAAAAAAAAAATGTTGGCTTTCACAGGAGTCTCCAGGCTCATCAGAACTATTTCGTAGATGGTAAAACGTGTTGCACATTGGTTGTTTCAAGGTCCATCATTCAAGCACAGATGGCCTCCACTCCCCAGCCTCTCCCAGGATACAGCTCGGTGACCACGACCAGTCCCCGGCGCCTCTCAAAGGCCTCATGGAAGTAGAGGACACAGTCGTGCTGAAGCCGGGCCAACAGCCTGGCCTCCCGCCTCGCTGATGCCTTGGGCTTTGCCTGGCTGGGGATGAACTTGGCTGCAAACTCTAGACCAGAGCTGCGTTCCACGACACGCCGCAGGTAGGAGAAGGCACCCCTGGGTGACAAGGAGGGTGACAACTTAGATATCACTCCAGGACGTGCTCTGCACCCTTCCGGACCCCCATGGCCCCCAACAACCGCTCCTCCCAGCCCCACACCTGCCGATCTCCTGGTGGATGTCATAAAAGTCACTGAGTCTCCTTCCTCGATGCTCCTCATTTTCTCCAACCCCCTCAACCTCCATAGCTGTCGGAGCTGGAAAGGAGACAAATGTCCTGGGGTTAGGTAGGGAGAGCAAGGGGTGGGGCAGAGGGCCAGGTGAAGACCAAAGAAGAGCAAGAGCCTTGCAGCTGGAGCATGTGCAGTGCGGTGAGCAGACTCCAGGGCGGAGGTGGGGGGCTCAAGCCTCAGTCCCGGACAGCCCCAGCCCAGCCCCAGCCCACCTGAATGCACAGCCAGCTCCGCTTTGCAGGAGACTTCGCCTGCCAGGTTCCGGGCTGTGCAGGTATAGACACCTCCATCCTGCGCTCCCGTGCTGAGCACCACTAGGGAGCACTCGTTCTCCTCATACACGAAGCTCACGTGGCTGCTCTCAGCAAGCAGCACTTCATCCTGCGGAGGTGAGCGTCACTCCCAGCCTGATCTCTGCCTGGGTCGCAGCTTTACCTCCGTGTCAGGGACCCAACAGCATCTCTACCCGGGCCCCGCCTCTGCTTCCACTCAGGGGCTCCACCCCAGGGCTTGGCTGCCCCAGAACCCAAATCAGCTCGTCTCTCAGCCCCCGCCAACAGCCCCACACCCCTCACTTCGCCCCAGGGTCCTGCCTCCTCTTTTTTTTTTTTT
>PVIC010012074.1:22202-40426 GCA_004025085.1 Thryonomys swinderianus
GGCTGGCCCTGAGCTCACTATGGTGCCCAGGCAAGCCGCCGCGAACTCAGCAATCCTCCCGTCTCTGCCTCCCGAGTGCTGGGATTACAGGCGTGAGCCACCACGCCCAGCATTATATGTGGTAACCGGGGATCGAACTCAGGTCCTTACGCTTGCGAGGCAGGCGCCGGAACCACTGAGCTAACCCTCCGGCCCCTGCCTCCTCTTTCTAACCACATCTCCACCTAGGCTCCCCCTCCTAAGGGCTCCAAGGAACCCAGCTCCCTCAAGGAGCCTGTTCCTTCGCCCCCAGCAGATTACCTGCTTTGGCCTGGACCACTCTCTCACCTTGTACCACATGATGTCCGGCACTGGTTTCCCCTCAACCACCACAGCGAAGCGAGCTGTCTCCCCAGCCCCCACCTCTACGTCCTCCATGATGGACTCAAATCTCGGGGCCTCTGAAATGCACAGGGAGGGAAGAGGGCAAGGGAGAGGGCGAAACATCATCATTACAAAGGCCTGCCTCCTCTGCCCTCTCCAGAGCCCCATCGGGAATGGACTCAATCGGAACACCAGGCTGAGCTGGGTGTGGAGGCACTTTGGGAGGCTGAGGCAGGAAGATGGCAAGTTGAATCCCTCTTGGGTGATTTAGTGAGACCCTGTCTCAGAAAATAAAAAGGCCTGGGGCTATAGCTCAAAAGAAAGGCCCTGGGTTCAATCCCCACTACTAGGTGGGGCATCCCAGAGCCCCACCCCTCGGAACACCATAGCTCCTGTCCCTTGCCCCAAGCGCCCTCTCTATCAAGCCAAAGGTGATGTCCTCTAAATCTCAGAAACACTGCCACGGGCTCAGACTTGCTTCGTTAGACCTTCGATGTTCATTTGCCAGCTTTGAAATTGGGAGATTTGCACACACAAAGGAAATCTGGATTTGCTGTCTCTTTTGAAAAATCAGGACTGGCCACCCGGAGCTGCTTCCCTCCCAGTAACCGATGGGTGAGGCGTGGCTCAATGCCGCCCCCTGGAGGCCATTTCCCTTCTCGAGTCCCCCCCACAGCCTTCTCTGTGCCTTTACTTGGAATCTGCAAGAGGCTGTCTGCCACCCACAATGAAACTCAAGGGTTTTCCTCTCTGAATCTTATTCAGATGGCCAAAGGGCCTCTCCCGTCAGAGAGATGGCAAGATGCACAAGTCAGTAACCCCCAAATACTAACTGGAAATCGAGAAGCTCTCTCAGCTCAGTTCTCCTGAATGTGGCTGTGATCTTATTCTCCACACATGTCACATGGTCATATTAGTCCCTGCAAAGTGCCATCTCATTCTCACGGTGGAATTACATATATTTTGCAATGAGTATGTCTGAGGACCTCGTTTTAAGGGGAGTGGGAGTGATCAGACTGCCCCCCACCACAGGGACCACCAGCTTCTGATTCTGGAAGGCTGTCGTGGGGATGGAAAAGTGCTGGGGGCGCAGACAGGAGGAGACAGGACTGGCTGGTGAGGAGTGAGGCCTGCAGAATGTGGCCACTCATGCAGGCCCAAGGCCCACCTGAGCCCCGGCTGGCAGGGGCACGGTCTCCCTCAGCCACTGTCCTGTCCAGGCTGGGCTGCAGGGCTACTGGGGCCAGGGCCTGCCTAAGTCACAGACATAGGGTTATATCAGGAAGGAGGAATCTAGCAGATGGCAGAGGAGCAATGTGGTGACTGAGTATGAAGTACTGAGTATGAAGCAAAGGCTGGACTTGTCCGACCCCAGCAGGGCCCCTCGGCAGCTGAGGGCACATGACAGGGACGTCCTGCTAGGCTGGGCAAGGAGCAGGATTCATCAAAGGGAGACCCAGGCCCATGGGATCTGGCACTTTAGCCCATCCGCCATCCCCAGAAGAGCCAGGGGCCCCCATCTCTTCCTCACTCCCCCTATGGCCACTTTCCCTCCCTTCTAGGAATCTCACCCCCAACCTACAGGGGTGCGGGAGGGCAGCCTATGAAGGTCAAAGCCCTGGAGAGTTTCACATGAATATCAATGAATGTCTTAAAGCACCACGAAATGTCCATTTGCCCGCGATCTTCTGTGCTAACTAAAATGTCACTTTCTTTGGTTTTGGCTGGAATGGAATCTATGCAGCAGGTAACAGGGCTCAGCTCATATGGGCTGAAGTTCTGAGTGGCAGGTGCAGATGTCTAGAGTTAATTAACAAACCGGAAAACAAAATAATTACTGCCTAGTACATGCAATAGCATGAGAGGCTACATGTTTAAAGGAGAAATTATAGAAAGGGCCCTTGCTGCAAAGGTTGGGAGACTCTGTTAAACAGGCTCGGGCAAAAGGACAGCCAGGAGCTGCAGAGCTGGGAGTCAGGTGATAAACTAGGAGTATGAGATTTTGTTTTAAAATTCAACCCTACCCGTGTTTGTTATAGCTGAAACACTGTTTCCTATTGGGTTTAGCACAGGAGCAAGGAACGCTTTCAGGGTTTGAAACCTGACATGCAGACTTGAACATGGCTCCCGTGCTTATCCAGTTGTATAACCTTGGGCCAGGTTACTTAGTGATCCCTTGACCTTTAATTTCCTCATCTGTGAAATGGGGATAACTAAACCATCTTACTGAGTTGATGTACATATTAAATGAGGTGCACTGGTCCAGGCACATGGGAGGTGCTCAGTAAATACCTTGCCAGTCCTATAACCGAGACTATTACTAGTACTGATATTATTGCCAATAGACAGGCGGGCCTGAGGGGAGGCTGGGCTTGGATCCCCAGAGGCAGCAGGTGAGCATGAGCACCTAGGCGTGTGGCTCCGAGGGAGGAGTGGGAAGAAGGCTTCTGTCACCCACCTGCCAGCTCCAGGGTGACCGAGCAGGCCTGTGTGCCATGGCGGTTGCGGGCAGAGCAGGTGAGCGCCCCCACGTCCCGGCGGCTCACGTGGCAGATGCGAAGGCAGTACTGGTCGTCGTCTGGCTGGCTCAGTTCATACACACCTGCCCGTTCCTCCAGGAGGGCCCCTCGGCAGCTGAGGGCACATGACAGGGAGGTCCTGCTAGGGCAGGCCAGACTGCGGCCATTACGTGTAGGGAGAGGGCAAGCCGGGGGTCCTACCTCCTCCAGACGACCTGGGCCTCCACGTGGTTGAAGGTGACAGTGACCTTGGCTGGCTGTCCTTCTACCACATACACGACATCTGGTTTGTCCAGCACAGCAGGGGCCTCCTCCAGGGGCGGACCTGGGAGGAGAGGGCAGGCTCTGTGCGGGCCTGATGTGGGGTGCTGGCACTGACTGTGTCCCAATCACCACGGAAGCTCCAAACATACAGACGAGGAAGCTGAGGCTCAGGGAGGTCCAACCTTCCATCCAGGGAATAGGGGACACACCAGGGCCAGGGCTGGACTCCAGCTTGTCTGACCCCAAAGCATGAAGCCTTGCTGCCACTGAAGGGCCGGGTGCCTGCCCAGTCAAGCTGTCCCTGCCAGCTCATGAGTCCCGACCGGCCCTTCAGCCTTCACTCCATCCCACCCCCTCTCATACCTACCTACGCCGTTGCCCACAGGGACGCTCCACTCACCTCGCTCCAGCAGCTGCACGGGCTCGGAGGGGGGCGAGGGCTTGCTGCTGCTCTTGCCACTGGTGCTGAGGACCCGGAAGATGTGCTGGAGCCCCTTTCGCAGCCCCATGGCTGCCCACCCGGGCTCCCGCAGACCTGTGGCCAGTGCGGTCCACTGATCGGAGCCCAGCACCTGGTGCTGCACCGTGTACGTCAGGGAGTCTGGGCCTGCAGGGAAGGCAGCTGCTGGAGGCTGATGTTGCTGGGGCAGTGCTGGGGGTCCCCACCCACTGGCCCAGGCCCTCCGGAGGCATCCTTAGTCTCCTCTGAACCCATGGCTCCCTGGGCCTGCTGTTTCCTGCCTCCCACCTGCACTTGGTCACACACTGCCCTGGCCGGCTCTGCAGTCAACAAGCTGCCAGTCACAGGCCTGCGGGGAGCTGGACTTGTGTCCCAGGGAAAGACCCTAGACAACATCGGGACAGGATGTTGTGCCTGTGAGCCAGACTCCGGGTCTCTGGGAAGGGCGGGAAGGTGACAGCACCCGGTGCCTCCTCTGCCTGGGAAGCAGACGGCAAGTGTGCTCTCCTGACCTTGCTCCCGGGACTCACACACTCCTGTCCCTTCCCTGCCACCATGCTCTTGGGGACCTGGACCCTTTGTGTCCTTCCCTTTCCTTGCCCTGTCCACCCTCATCTTCACCCAGAGCCCCGCATGACTCTGACCTACCGATGGCCAAGTCCAGACACCTGGGGGGGTTCCACGTGAGGGTGACCATCCTTCCAGTCACAGCTACCACCTGCGGGGCGCCATCTGGAGGTCCTGGAACCACATCTGAAAGCCATAGGCCCGAGGTGTGTGGGTTCTTTAGGGCCTCACAGCCCCACAGGGTCATCAAGCTTTGGAGGCAGAAGGCGAGGGGCCAGGGCCAGCCACAGGGGCAGAGGCAAAGCCAACGGTCCTCAGGGCACCAAGGCAAGCTGATATGGAGGCCCCTCCCTCACCCAGCCCTCTCAGTAATCCCAGAAGTCAGACTGTGGGCACAGCTGCCCAGAAGGGTACCTTCCTTACCTGTGACATACAGGTGGGCATAACAGGCAGCTTTGCCCAGTTTGTTGGCAATGACACTCTTGTAGACACCAGCATGCTGAGGGCCCACAGAAGGGAACACCAGGCGATGTACATCCCTGTCTGGGGGAGGGACAGGGACACCAAGGCTGAGCTGAAAGATGCGTTGAGGGAGCCAGAGATTTAGCTCAGTGGTCCTGGCGCCTGCCTTACAAGTGCAAGATCCCTGGTTCGATCCTGGTTCAATCTCCGGTAACCACAGACAACAATTCACACCCACTGGCAATCAGTAGCACATACCACAGTGCCGGGTGTGGTGGCTCGTGCCTGTCATCCCAGTACTTGGGAGACAGAGACAGGAGGATTGCTGAGTTCCAGGCTTGCCTGGGCTACATAGTGAGCTCAGGGCCAGCCTGAACTACAAAGCGAGACCCTGTCTCAAGAACTAAAAAAAAAAAAAAAAAAAGATGCTTTGAGGTATGGTCTCAAGCTGCCCTGGGCCTGGCCACTCATGCCACCCACTACTGGGACGAGGCAAGGGCAGAAGGGCAGGAGGCAGCAAGAAGTATGTCCTTCACAGGGCAAAGCCAGACCCAAGCCTGCTTTGTGGTGCTTCTGTAACTCCAGGCCCAGCAATTAGCATCTGCCTCCCACACTGGGTCGGTCACCTTCCCGGGCCTCTGCCCCTGGGCCCTGTCTCACTGCAGCACCTCAAAAGGGTCCTAGCCTCCGAGTTGACACTGTGACAAGGCATTGCTCCCAGATCCTCCCCAGCTCCCTTTTTCTCTATCCTCACGGCCACCGCCCTTCCCTCCCTTCTCCAGAAGAGCCTGAGGAAAGGTCACGGCTCACACTCCCAGCCACATTCAGCTCCTCCTCCAGGCTCGACGCTGGCAGATCATCCCTGAACCAGGCCCGTGTGTTCCCTCTCCAGGTCCTTGCTTATAAAATGGCTCCCCCAGGCAGGGTGCGCTGGCGCGTGCCTCTAACCCCAGCCCTCTGTAAGGCTGAGGAAAGAGAGTTGCAAGTTCAACCCCGGCCAAGCAACTTAGCAAGACCCTGTCTCAAGATAAAAAAAGGCTAAGGGTGAAGTTCATTGTGAAGCCCCTGAGTGTGAACCTCAGCGCTGAGGGAAACACAGGGCCTCCCTTTGAACGTTCTCTCACCTAAGCCTTTCTTCTCTTCAGGATGTGGCTCCAGGAAGGGCAGCCCCATGAGGCCACCCTGCCATGAACCAACCCCGTGTCCAGTCTGCTTCCTGCCTTCTTCCTGGGGCCTCAGCCCTCTTGCTTCACATCACTGGGCCCATGCTGCACTGCAAAGGGTGGGGATGTCCTTCCTCTTTATTTTTATGAGTTATAGCTCCTGTCTGGCTCGTTCCCCTAAAGACAGGCCTGTTTGCTCCAGATCTGCTTGTTCCACCCAGAACTCCATGTCTTGCCTGCAGTACCCAATTCATTATGGTATAAATTATAATAAGAGTTGTCCAGCCGGCCCCACTCCTAGGTCTCTTCTTCCACTGCACCCTCTGTGCCCCCTACTCGTAGGCCCAACCTACAGCAGTACTTGGTCCCTCCCCAATCCTTTCAATTATGCTACAAAATTATCCCCATTACCAGTGAGGTCAGAGACATTAATTGACTTGTCTAAGGTCACACAGCTAATAAATACGAAGCCATTGCTTGAACCTAGTTCCACTTCATTCCAAAGCTCTCTCCTTACACTCTGCTCCCTGCATGATAAGGAGGCTGTCCCTGGGGAGGACACGAAGAGGAGGAGACCTGCAGTGTCCTCCTTCGCATCAGGAATGTCACCAAACACCCCTCCCTTCTCTCAGCAGTTATCTCTGCATAGAACAGCTACCCGTTCATTTATCTCTGCTCACGCTATTTATAAGGGAAGAGAAGCCAAAAGCTGCCAGTGACCCTAGATACAGGCAGAAGCAGAGACGCCAGTTCTGATCCGGAGATGGACAGCCACCCAGGCCTCAAAGCCGATGGGGAGACATCGAGGCCAGGGGCCCAGCATTCCAGGGTGCTGGGGTGGGTGAAGGGTTCTAGTGGAGGTGATGACACCGGAGGCCAGTGGGGTTGGGAGGCTAGGACACGGCTGGCTAGGAACAAACAGCCTTTTGGAGATAGGCACGAGTTAAGCAGTCCTCACCTGCCTTTGAGCAAGTCCTCATCCCTCTCTAAGCCTCAGTTTCCCCATCCGTAAACAGGGCTAACGTTAACTGCCTACAGGCCTACAGAAGGCAAGATCCTCTGCATCAGTACTCAGGGCCCGGCACTTAGAAAGCACTTGTGAGGGACCCTCGGTCACTTGCAGCTGTGGGGGGACCATCAGGGGTAGCAGCGGGGCCCACCTTTAGGGAGGCACGCGGACCTCACATGGGACTCAGATTGCAGAATGCAAGAGAGATGCTCCTGGGAGCGGCCAAGGCCGAGAGGCCACCAACCAAATCTGCACCTCTGCCTTTCTCCGGCTCTTCTTCCTCACTATTTCTTAGGAACCCTGGCCAAGCATCCTTGCCTGGCCAGAGCCTGCCACCCCCAGCCCTACCTGACCTCCCTCTGGAATGTGGGCCGCACTTTTTTGACCAACAGGGAGAATGGCCCCACCACCGCCAGAGCGTAAGGCCTAGAATCCTCCTGCCTCTTGCTATGCCAGGCCCTGTCGTTGGTGCCTCCTGTGTGCCAGCTGATTTAATTCTCACAACAACTCCATGACTGTCCTGGAAGGGCACCAGGGCCCCTAGCCGATGACCACTGTGTAGGCCCAAGGACCCCCAAGACCTTCCTTCCCCAGGAACCCCCTTTCCAACCGAGCTACAGAAAGAAGCCTCTGAAGGAGCCTAGGGATGAAAGGACCCAGTTCCAAGGCCCCTTCCTGGACACATACACTGTGTCATGCGCCGGTCATCGCTGCTCTGGATGCGGTGGCCGTTGTGGAACCAGCTGATAGTGGGGTAGGGCAGGCCAGTCACCTGGCACTCCAGCATGGCCTCCTTAGCCAGTCCCACCTCCAGGTCCTGCAGTGGCCGCAGGAAGTCGGGAATGGACAGCCGCTCCAGCTCGCCCTGCTCTGGCTCCTCGGGGATGGATGGCATTTTCTCCAGCTTTGAGCTGTAAGAACCACACGGCTGTGCAGCACAGGGCAGGGACCCCTCAGCTCAGTGCCCAGCAACACCCGGGACCCGGGCGGTACCTGGGCCCAGACGCAGCTGTCCTCGGCTCCTCCACATACAGCTGCGCGGAGCAATGGGCCTGGCCGTGGGCGTTGGTGGCGCTGACTGCATACAGCCCCTCGTCCTCGCTGCTCACGTGGGCAATGTGAAGCGAGTGCAGCCCCCCATCCTGCCGCAGCCGCAAGTTGTCACTCTCCTCCACCTGGCGGCCTGGGGGCAGGAGGACAGGAATGCAGGAGGGTCCTCAGGACACACCCTGTCCCGGTCTGGGCCCAAGAGGGTCTCCCGCCATCCGCGGGAGGGGGACACATACCAAAATGAGTCCAGGAAACAGAGGGCGGAGGCGTGCCGCTGATCTTGCAGTCAAGCCTGGCAGCACGACCCTCTAGCACCTCCACGTCTTCCAGCAGCCGGGTAAAGAGGGGCGCCAGTGAGGGGCGCACGGTCAGCCGGGCGCTGCAGGTCAGCTCCTCTGGGGGGAGGGGAGGTGACACTGGGCAAGCCAGCCTCGGAGATCCCATCCAAAGTCAGAACTGAGGCAGAGTCCTGCCGAGCCTCTGAGCACAGGGGCCAGTGGGCAAAGGTCCATGTGTGTACCGGGTCTGCTCGAGTGGCAGGCAGGGTCCCCACAGCAGCCTCGGGCCTAGCCCAGCGCTCCTCGACTTCACCCTCATGCTACAAACCGAGCTACTGCCTTCCCATGGCCCACTTAGGCCTCCTCTGACCTGGCTGCGGCCCCCCCCACCATCCCACAAGCACAGCAGATGCCCCTTGGCTCCACTCTGACCCCCAAGAAAAACTCTTCCGGAGGAGCTAGAAGCTGCTGGGGTGCCCGTGTCATCCCACTTGCTCCCTAAGGGCCCCCAGCTTCACAACTTGGAGAGGTGGGTGCTGTCACTTCTGTACTCTGTATGAGGACAAGGCCAGTCAGAGACGTCGTCCATCGCAGCAGTCGGTACGCACTGCGTGCCACCCTTCGGCAGGCTCTACACTTTGTTTTACATGGGTTATCTCCCTAATCCTGCCGCTCTCCCTACAAAGGAGGTATTAGCATGATTCTCTTTTTACAGACAAATGGTCTAAAGCTCAGACAGAGGATGTGATGTGCAGACTCCAGCTGGGAACTTGCAGGGCAAGAGAGCGAGCCCAGGCCCTGGAACGGCAGGTACAACGGCAGCACTTCCTATGCCAGGTACTACTGTGGTGCTCTCGGGGCTGCGTCCTGCACTCTCTCACCCACTGCAATTCCCCGAGAAGTCGGAGGCCCTTTCCGGGGCATCTCACTCTGTGCCCAGCTCTCGCACCTCCCTCGGCTCTCAGACATCCATGGCAGCCCAAGGGCCTGAGTGAGCAGTCTGTTACCTTTGGCCGTGCTGAGCTTACAGGTGTAGACACCGCTGTCGTCCTCGTGCACAGAGGTGAGCAGCAGCTTGCATTTGCAGCCATCAAAATGCATCTTGCATTTGAACAGCGCCGGCTGCAACAGGCGGCCACGGCACAGCCAGTCCACCTCCACGTCGGCAGGACCCGCCACCAGGCACTCAAACAGCACCATCTCCCCGGCCCCCACGTCCACGTCCTGCAGGGGGGCCAGCACGGCCAGGGACCGGCTTTCAGGGTGTGCTGGGTGGAGGGAGGCACAGGGGCACACAGAGCGGAGACGCACAGGGTGAGGGAGACACACGTACGCACACACAGAGAGACAGACAGACAGAGAGAGAGATGCATTTTGTTCCTCTGGAGGGGGGGAGCCCACCCACCCATCCAGCACAGTAAGGAGCCCTAGATCTGGCTTTGAGATGTACCCCAAGCTGGCCAGGGAGGGAGAGCTCATGGGTGGTGAGAGGGGACGGGACGCAGGGAGGGACACCAGGAGGGCCATGTGGAGGTAGCGACGGAAGCAGAAAGAAAAACAAAAAAACACAGCACACCAGCTGGGTACAAACTGGACTTTATTTGAGCTTAGAAATAGTGTTCCCAAATCCCTCCACCTCCACTACGCCAGGCTAACCCACCCCACCCCGACCTCCAATGAGGGACGCCCTCTGGGCCCTGACCCCGCCCAGGGCTTTTGGTCGCCTGTGGAGTGGAAAGTGCTGAGCGGTTGAAACCCCTTTCTGGAATGGTCAGCGTCCTGTCTCCCCCAGCGAGCCCCTGACCACAGCCCCCCTGCTCTGGGCCCCTCCACCCTGTGGGTGCCGGACCCTCTCCTCTCCTGTGGTCTCAGCCACCCCAGGTCAGAGGCCTCCTTCCCTGACTGTCACAGACACACAGACAGACAAACAGAGAGACAGACAGTGGCCTGCAGCAGCGTAGCACATGCACTCGCTTGGTGCTCCCCATGGGCTCGACACCCTCCTGGCCACCCCTTCCAGCACTCAGTTCATCTGGGGGTCTCCCAGCCACGTGTCCACTTGGGGAGGGAAGATTCACAGGGGCCTGTGGGCTACCCCGGGGTGCTGCATGGGCGGGGGAGGGGAGGGGAGGCCGGGATGGGTCCGGGCCGGCGGGCCGGCTGGGTCTGTGGGCAGGAGGCCGTGAAACACAGCGAGGTCCGAGAGGTGCCTGAGACAGGGGCGCAGCTCGGAGGGCAGCGGGGGGAGCGCAGGCGGCCCCCTGAGCTCACTCGCCTGTATACAGACAAAAACCTCAGTCAGCAAGCGGCAGGTTAGTGCAGCACACACGCGCACGCACACAGGCACGCACACGCTCGCACGCACACAGACCTGGCTAGGGCCCTTCGGGATGCGGACCTGCCTCTAATACTGCAGGCAGCACTGCCGCTGTCAGCTCCCCCAAGGCCAGGCCTGGGTCGGGAGGGCCATCGGCCGGCCAGAGGCCGGGTCCCTCGGGTCCGTGGGCCGCAGAGACCCAGGGCAACCAGGGGAGAGGCGTTCACAGGCATCAGGAGCACCCCGAAGCCTGCAGGATGTCGGGAGGAATCCCAAAGAGAAAAAGCATCAAGACATGGGTTAACACAGCGAAGCGAGGCAGAGCTGGAGCCCGGAGGAGGAGCAGGCCAGGGCGGGGACTGAGAGATACCGAAGAGGGGACAACCTCAGCCATAAGAGGCACCAGGGAGCCCAGGAGCCCAGGCGGGCGGGGACTGGCAGAGGGACCACAACGGCAAGTGCCCAGGGGTGTCTTGGGAAATTCGCGGAGCCATCCCGGGAACGGCGACAGGCAGCTGCGAGGACAGCAGCCTGGCTGGGCCAGTCGCTGCCACTGCTAAGCGGTCTCTGCTGTGGCCCAGCTCTGGACGATCAGCTCTCTCCACATTTCAGGGATCTGCTCACCCTGGGACCCCCAGCCCCTAGGGTCCCCCATGCTCAAATCACCCCAAGGGTCCCTCCGAACGGGTCCAGCACGTGACACTCCCACCGCAGCCCCCAACCACGAGAGCTTCTCCACAGCAAAGGAAGGTAGAGAGGCAAGGGCACAAGCAGATGGGGGGGAGGGGGTGGCGAGCGAGGCTCCGGCACAGCATGGTGACAAGGCCAGAGGGTGTGGAGAGGACAGGGCTGTGTGAAGCAGGGTCAATGGCTTGCATCGGGGTCCGGCGTGATGAAACCTGGGGATGCTAAGTGCAATAAGCAAAGTGTGGACCAATTTGCTCTGTGGCTCTGAGCAAGGTGCTTTCTCAGTTTACTCAACTCTAACCTAAACTGCCAGAGTAGGAGGCGGCCCAGCCCCTAGAGTGTGGCATCCTGTCACCGAGGTCGTATGAGAGCTGTGGGTAGGCGGCGTGAGGCCAGGTGGGGGCCGTGAGGGTGTGAGGCTCTCACCTCGGACCTCCAGGCGGGCCTCGCACTGCCGAGCGCCATACTCGTTGACCGCTTTGCAGGTGTAGAAGCCGGCGTCACCGCGCTCAGCGGCCAGGATCCGAAGCCGGCACAGCCCACCCTCTGCCTCCTCTGCGAAGCGCCGCTGATCTGGGCGCACGGGCTGGCGGTTTCTCAGCCTGTCAGAGACAAGAACTCAGCCCAGAGCCACAGGGCCTGACACGCAGGCTCAGCAGACAGGGGCCACAGAGCTGCACGGTCTGCTGTCCTCCACTCTGTGCACTGCTCCCCAACCCATCCCACTAAGCAGGCACCCAGGGCTTGTGGGGCGAGGCCTGCACCCTGCCTCTGCTCCTGCCCCTCCAAGAGCAAGCGTCCAGAACACAGTGGCCCCTTTGGACCTCTTGACCAGAACCACTGCCCTTGCAACAGAGCTGTGCTGTTTAGCTCTGAACTGTTCTTAATTTCTCCTGTCTTATTGTTATTTATCTACAATGGAAAGATAGCTTTTCTGCTTCCCAAAAGGGGTATGAAAGAACATACAGTGTTGAAAAAATCACAGCAGAAAGCAGGCAATCAATTAAAAATGAACAACAGAACCCAAACCAATAGGAAAACACTGAGCAGTCAATGTTCCAGGCCCCTAGGGGCAGAAAAGCACCACAGCTGAGACCCACACTTAACTCTGGGTTTCCAGGAGCTGAGAAATAGATTGTGACGGTTGGGCCCAGCACAGTAGTGGGCACCAAGTGGGCCTCAAAGCCCATCCTGGCATCAACCGTGAAGTGGGGTCAGAGGACTCCTGGGCACTCATCTTGAGTGGGCAGATGTAAGACTGGTCACCACCAAACTCCTCCCCCAAAGGGGAGGCCCTGAATGAGCCTCATACGCTGGGCCAGGGACAGGGGTGCACCAACAAGAGCTAGCCGGGACAAAGCGCCCCGGAAGCCCTCTAGGGCTCCACTCCATTCTCGGGAAGCCAGCTCACATGCGCAGGCTGGGAGCGGTGCTCGTAGCAGGGCAGGCAGCTGTTACTCACCAGGAGACCACAGGCTTGGGCTCGCCCTGCACACGGATGCTCATGGTGACGTCTTGGCCTTCTCTCACGGACTGGTCCATAAGTGAGACCTGAGGGGGACCCCAAGCATTGGGGGTGACAGTCAGAGTGCAGCACTGGCTCTTGGGGTTGGGGCAGAGATCTTCACACCAGACTACAGAGGCCAGCTCTGGATGAGGTTAAAGGAGCAAAAATTCCAGGTCTTGCTGGAGTGTAAGCCTGGCCCCAAGAATAAGGGGGTACACAAAGGAACGGGGCCCATGAGGGCATGGGCACCAGCCTTAGGGGGTCTGACCTTGAAGGTGGGGGGTGCCTTGGAGCCAGCGTCAGAAGACTGGTGGTTCTGGCTGGGGCTGAGCTTCATGGTGGGGGTCGGGGGCCAAGTCTCCCCAGGCTCTGGGAACTCCTCTGGGGGACTCAGGTACTCCTCGTCAGAGGTAATGGGGCTGCTGAAAGGGGATGTGGACCCACCTGCAGGAGAGACAGAGAGGATGTCAGAGGTGGAAGGGGGCAGAGACAGAGAGGCAGGCTCGGGTGCACCCCCCCCCCCCCGAGCTCAGAGAGAGTGGAGGTGGCTCCTGCAGGCCCTGGCCTGACTTCACCTCCCGGGCTCCGCTCGCTGCTCGCTGCATGACCTTGCCCGGGCGCTTCTTTTCCCCAAGCCTCTGATTCCTCATCCGCCACAGGCTCTGCCAAGTTACCCTGCTGAGCCTCCTGGGAGGGGCATCACCAGGAATGGCCTGATGCAAAGGACTGGGCCAGCAAAGGGGCTTTGACCTAGGACTCCACTGGATCAGGGAACCCACATTCCTGGCATGCACTGGGGGGCCAAACTGCCAATCACAGCCCTCAAAAGCAAGTGGTTCTCGTGTCTGGGACCCCAGAGTGGCAGAGCATGGACACTGCTTTCTTAGGCGAGCTGGGCCTGGTGCATAGGAACACACATCTCAGAAGAGCCCCATCCTGACCTTGATCCAGAGCCAATGAGGCAGCACTGTCCAGCCTGCCCTTCCCCCTCTCCCTTCTCAGCTTCCTGCTATAGACACCCCAGGGGCACCTGTTGGCCTCAGCTCTATAGCATGGACCCCAAAACTTTCATGAGATAGCAAAACAGAGTTGAAGTCACCCAGAGAAAAGGACAGCCTGAGGAAGAAAAGGGGGGCACCAGAATCTGCCTTGGGGGAGGGGAGTCCCCAGGGCCCTGACGGCCTACCCTGTAACTGGCCAGGGGCCCAGCCTTACGGAGCTGGCTTCTCTCCGACTGCCAAATACAGACATGAATCTGCCACAGCCCCCGGCCCCTCCCCCTGCTTCTCCCACCCAAAGCCCCCAGAAGGGCTGCTCCCCAACTCACCCCGAGACTCTGCACACGGACCCCAGCCTGCACCTTCCTGAAGGCTCTGCCCTGGCCCTCCTGCTGCCTGCCCACTGCCCACCCCGCCTTGGCTCCCCTGGGAGCACAAGCCCAGCCTGCCCAGCCCCACTCACTCTCGCTGACCCAGCTGAGGCCCGGCCCTGAGCTGGCCCTGGGGGAGGGGAAGAATCCCAGGAGGGGGAAGGGGAAGGAGGGGGTGGCCAGCGAGAGGCTGGATGGCAGGCGGGCAGGCAGGCAGGCAGGCAGGCAGGCAGGCAGGCGGGCCCTGGGCCGGCTGGGAAAGTGGTGCCTGCAGAGACCACAGCAGCAGGAGCAGAGGGGGAGCAAGGGAGGGGCAGGGCCCAGCCTCGCTGAATTCAGCGCATTCCCAAGCAGCGTCTGCCTTTCTTCTCCTTACAGCTCTGCCACTGACAAGAGCACAGCCTCTGCGAGGGGCCTGGGCTCTAGGTCCTCTGGCTCCACAGGAAGATGGGGTGGGCTGGCACCACACCGTATTACCCAAGACTGTCCCTGACCATCGGGGTCGACAGGTCCTCCAAAGGAGGTGCCAATGGCAAATGCCGCTACCGGCAGCCTGTTCCGACCAAACCACCAAGATCCCAACCCAGGAATGCACCGGAGTGTCTCCGGTTCTACAGAGTCAGGCCACAGCCTGCTTGATCCAGCCTTGCAAACCACAGTCCTCCCAGGACCCCTGCCCTTCTCCCAGAGGTACCCCCTCAGCTAAGGGGGCCAGAGTCCCCCTCTGCCAACTGAGTCCTGCCATGGTAGGTCTGGCCTGGCAGCCAGGCCAGGCCATAGGCCTGTGCCTAACCCTCCCAAAAGCTCTGTGGGCACCTGCTGGCAATCTGCCCTCCACCCGTCAGCCCCACCAAGGCCAATGAATGATGAGGAACATGAGGGTTGCTTTACCCCAACACCCTCTCTTAACTGGCACCATTTGCTTCTGGGCTGAGAAAGAGGGTGTCAAGCAGTTAAGCAGGGTCACATGTTTTTTGTCCCCCTCCTACCCCCTCACCCCACCCAGGGCCACATTCTCAAGCCATGACCTGTGTTTCCCAGCACTGCGCAGGAAGGAGTGGTTGGGACCAGGCAGAGGAGGGGCACTCCATCTGGGCTGGCTGTCTTGAGGTTTGGGGGGAGGGAGTTAGGGACCTTGGTGCTGGAGGCTTGGCCCTGACTGACTCTGAGATCATCCCTACGGAGGAAGGACACCTACTCTAGGATCACCTCCGAGCTGAACAGTGTGCTGGGTGATTCTGGAGCCCAGGACCGGTCAGGTTTGCAGGGTGAGTGCAGAGACCCCTAGCGGTGGCCTGGAGAACAGCCCCTCTAATCGTCCTGTCACCCGGCTGGCCGGCTAAATCCTCAAGGTCCTGGGGAAGACCTATCATTGAAGCCAAGCAGGAGCTCAAGCTCCTCAGTGGCAGAACTAGGCCTTCTTGAGACAAGACCTTGCCATAGCCCCGAACTGTGTTCAAGGAGGTTGATGGAGGAGCCCAGGGCTCCACCAGGCTCTGGTGCCACCTACGTGCCACTATCCCACAGTCAAAACCATTTTTATAGCCAGGCTCTAATATTCCTACCACGCCTCACCCACAGATCTGGCTCACTATAGGAGTAGTCACAGCATCCAGGAAGTGGAGCGTGGGTTCTCCCAAAGCTATACCCTGGAACAACTATTCCTTCCTACTTATCCCCCATATCCCCCATGAGGAACCTATCTGCCCTTTCAATACTGCTCCCTGGTCAAACCTGCTTAAAGAACATACTGGCATTAGGAACCCATGAATCCATCCCCTACCAACAAGCACGTCCATTTGGTCCCAATGTCCTGACTGTCTCCAGTGCTCCAGCCATGTTCTCATCATAGAGAGTTTCAGCCAGCCCCCTCTAGCAGGTGAAAGGCATCACACAAGGGCCTTTATGTAGGACTATCAGAATGATCTTTGATTAACTGTTCTAATCCGGCTCTCATATGTAACCTACAAATTTGTTAAGGTAATTAAATAAAGACCCTTGGGTTTAGGAAAACTACTGGACAGGGCCCCCCTGGTAAACAAAGGAGTGGCTGCCTGGAAATATCTACTCCAGCCTTTGTTCACAAGAGAGACCCCAATAATTTCCATAGCCTCATGGGAAATACATTGCTAAACATTATTGTGATAATGTATACATTGGTCATGGTCAGACGGCTTCAGTTTCTGTGGGAAAACAATGGGGTTTTATTAAAAATGCTCTTGGTACAAAACAAAAGGTTTCACATAACTGTGATCCTCATGATTATTTCATGGCGTATACATTCATGCCTTCTGGGTGAACAAGTCTAGGATAGTGTTTATCGCAATGAACTTTTTTTGACTCAGGTATCTGCCTTTCTCCTGTTCTCCAGCTACTTGTGATAAGAGGTACATGTCAAGCCAGCATGAGATAACCAGTCAAATTATAGTTTTCTTAAAAACTTATGTGTCACACTTAGGGGTGCTGGGACATTGAATGTCTAAACACTGTTACACACTAAAACTAGAGGCTAGACATTATGAACTTCTAAAGTACATTTATAGGCCAATTGGCATGTTCTCTTTAGATGGTATCCTATTAAAGGAGAACAAATTAAATAAGAGTTTTCTTCATGTCTTGTGATCAGATGGAAATGTCTGACAAGAGACTATTCCCTACTAAGTTGGACATTTAAGCATGTTACAATGTCACAGGGGAATGGGAAAAAAATGAGACTCAAAATACATCATGTACAGGTACAAATTCTCAATGTTGAATGTGATCATAACATATATCTACAATACCAATAAACTCAATAGAGAAAAAAAAAGAAAATGTCGCTATGATTAGCACATCCAAACACTATGTGTGACTCTTGATCTCAAGTTTAACTGTTTTCTGTTAACATTCCGTAGGAATTCAACTACTAAAACAACCTTGGTTGGTAGGAAACAACAGTTCTCTCATTGCGCTTGATATTTCAAAAGTGCTTAATGTCCAGACAAAATTATAAAAGTCAAGCTTACTGCTCTTCCTGCACACTTATATCACTGTTCTTCTCTCCTGGGTGTTCAACAACTAAAGTTTGGAGACCAAAACTAGAAAGGTAACTGGACTAAGAGGGTAGCCTATATTTTAGCCCTGGCCCCTCAAGGTCAACAAAGATCCAGGATATGAGGGAACCTTTTCCATTGAATCCTACATCTTTGGTAAGTCTCCCAACCTCCTGGGCAAGGAGAGTGTGGACACCAGAGGACAAATGTACTGTATGCCAAAGGAGAGTCACCAAGAGGGAAACGTCTCCCTTACTTTCTCTGAAAGCAACATGATCAAGCAAAGCCATGATCCATCCTGATGGCTGATACTGACAGGAGCTGAGAGGCTCTATGCATGGTTCTAAAGTGATGCCTGAGGAGACTTAACTGTCTTTGAGAGACAGAAAGCCGCTGATTTTGATTGACATACCACAATGCCAGGCATGGTGACTCACACCCACCAGCAATCAGTACCACATAACCACAATGGTGGGCGTGCTGAGTCACACCTGTAATCCCAGCACTCAGAAGGCAAAAGCAGGAGGATTGCTGAGTTTGAGGTTTGCCTGGGCTACATAGTGAGCTCAGGGCCAGCCTGAACTACAAAGCGAGACCCTGTCTCAAAAAAAAAAAAAAAAAAGTAACCAAAAGATGTGTAAAAATAATGACATAGTAATAAAACTGGTTATAAAAAGGGCACCAATTGGGCCGGAGATTTAGCTCAGTGGTTCCGGCGCCTGCCTTGCAAGTGCAAGGTCCTGAGTTCGTCCCGGTAACCACATAGAATGCTGGGCATGGTGACTCACGCCCACCAGCCATCAATACCACATACCACAGTGCTGGCGTGTGGTGGCTCATGCCTGTAATCCCAGCACTCGGGAGGCAGAGACAGGAGGATTGCTGAGTTCATGGCAGCTTGCCTGGGCTACATAGTGAGCTCAGGGCCAGCCTGAACTATAAAGCGAGACCCTGTCTCAAAAAAAAAAAAAAAGGCACCAATTGCTCACTCCTTCGGATAGTTTCGAGCTATGCAAGTAGCTGACCATGATTATGGATCATTAGGAAAGGCTACTGTAGAATCTACAAATGCTCATACAAAATTTTAAATTTCTCAACTAATTTGTCCTTTAAATTGTCACTATTTCCTTAGAGCTAAGACTGGGAAGACTTATAACAAAATACCAGACTTAAGAAG
>PVIC010012075.1:0-40544 GCA_004025085.1 Thryonomys swinderianus
AATTTATTTAACCAAATAAATTTCCTTAACAAAATAAGATATTGGTATGTTTGTTTTTAAAACTTTAAATTTAAAAATCAACTTTAAAACTCTAAGATTAAAAACTAAGATGAATTAAAAGAATAAGGAAACATTTGCCTACAACAATTATAGACATGCACTGAGGGTTAAACACCATGAACAAACTGTACTACTGTACATAATTATAAAATTATGTTGTATACATCTGACACTCAAAGGGCTATGCCATCTTTACTGAAACTCAAGTGTATCTTCACTCCAACACAACACAGTGCTTAGTAACTAAGCACTTAGTAACCTGTCAAAGGACAGGTTACAACAGTGTAGTTTAGCAGGTGTGGTGATACACACCTGTAATCCTAGCCCTTGAGAGTCTGGGGCTGAGGCAGGAGGATCCCCATGAATTCTAGGCCAGCCTGGATTATATACCAAGATGCCTTCTTTTATAAAAGCAAACAAACAATAAATAAGTTTAAGGGGCTTAACTGATTTTATTTTCAATTCCAAAAAACCTCAATTTGTTATACTGTTTAAGAAAATACTGTTAAGAAAAATCAGCTGAGAGGAAGATGACAGCTTTACAGACAAAAATATGCTGAAAAGGGCCGAGGGTTAGCTCAGTGGTTCTGGCGCTTGCCTCGCAAGTGCAAGATCCTGAGTTCGATCCCCGGTAACCACATACAATGCTGGGCGTGGTGACTCACGCCCACCAGCAATCAATACCACATACCACAGTGCCCAGCGTGGTGGCTCACGCCTGTCATCCCAGCACTCGGGAGGCAGAGACAGGAGGATTGCTGAGTTCGAGGCTTGCCTGGGCTACATAGTGAGCTCAGGGCTAGCCTGAACTACCAAAGTGAGACCCTGTCTCAAAAAAGTAAAATAAATTTTAAAAAAATAAAATAAAATATTGTGGCAACATTGGAAACATATAGTTTTAACAAATCTACCAAAAATTCAAACTTAACTGGAGAAAAAATTATGGATTAGAATTTATTGCAGTAGAAAAAACAGTAAATATAACTAACACTTTAACTTTTTGTCACCTATGTAATAACAGTAAAACTTTTAACATTTAGACTGACTTTTCTCTTTTTTCATTCATTTCTCTCTTCTTCCCAGTGCAGGGGATCTAACCACAGGCCTTATGTACGCTAGGCAAATGTTCTACCATTGAGCCGCACCCCACTCCTTTCACCCCTTTTTTTCTAAACAAGAAATATAGCTTAGCGATGGATTGATCTTTCTAACAGAGAGCTGTGCTATTAAAGTTGAGCAAGCGCAGTCTGTGGGATGTGAGATAAACACAGTTACGTTTGCTACATGTACCTACGAGAAAAGAAAAGCCGAATGCAAAACAGAGCTGTGCACAGAGCTCTAGGGGAAAACTGGCTGAAGGTGACTAACAATGCCAAGGATACACATTCTCAGGAGTAATGCCAAAGATATGATCATGCAAAGGCTTTTTTTTTTAAGTTCTAGTTTCCAAACTTCTTTGGTACTGAGAGGAAAACTGAAATACAATAGTTGTAGGAGAAAACCTTGATGAGTAACATGTGTAACATGTACTCTTAGAACAGTTTATTAATTTTGCATCTGTAACACGACAGTAAGTTCTTGGCAACAGATTTGTTTATAATAGTATTCCCAAGTTTCATGCAGCATTTACATGTTTGCCTTGTGAGATTTTGATGTCTTTCACATTATGACTGAAAACTAAAAACTGGACTAATGTGCAAAACTCAAGTTTTTCATCTGAATAGAAAGTGCAAGTAATTTTAAAGAGCAGAAAGTTCAGGTATAGTGCTTGCAAATCAAACAGCAATATAATATGAAAATCAAATGCTTCACAAACATGATGGAAAAAGTCTATGTTCTTTTTTCAAGTGGATAATATATTTTTATCCTTTTTCTGAAGAGTATCATAGTCTTAACATTCACTGAGCAGAGCTGACTGAAACTCTATTTTGTGAATTCCACAATTATAATGCAGCTCAAACTTAGCATGTATATTATACAAGAAAGCATTCCAAGTCCATTCCCTGAGTTAATTATCCCTCAGAGTCTTTATCTAAATATTTTTTCAACCTTGATAAGGGCAAGAAAAAAAAAACCTCACCAATCAATTTTGCATTACAGAATAATCCTTTAAAGTTTCTAAACAATGTAGGGAAATGTAATGAAGGGAGAGTACTTCTAAACCCAAAATATACAAGGATTCTACAATCTTGAGAGATTCTTCCTCCTTATCAACAGCAGCATCTCACTAACTGAAAAGAATTATTAGAAGGATGATTTGAGTACCTGGGCCGTTTATGATGTTTTCTTCCTTGGCTGTTACACCATCATTGGAGGATTCTATTACATTCAGCTAATTAAGGAAACATGCCCAGAGAGGGTGATTTTAAAATATCTTTCTAGAGTATTTCCCTTTCAAATACTCCCCACTAATCCAGAGTAGCCATCCGCTCCCTCTCTCTCCTTTTCTCACTTCCTTTCCCCTCACTTTCAAATATATTGTTTTCATTTACTTTAAAAACACAATCTCTTCTTATCTCAGAACTTTTGGTTTAGTTGCGCTCCCGGCCACCACCCTCAGTGTACACTGTGACCTCACAACTTCCAGCATCTCCTAGTGACTCAGCACAAAGTTTCAGAGTGGCCAGTCATTGCCCCCTCTCCGTCATTGCGCTAATATTGTTTTTTGCTGCATTAAGTTAACGCAGAGGCAAGAATGTATCACATTCCCTGTGGGTTCAGTCTTCCAAAAGTTTTGTGAAGTTCTATAGTTCCACACAGGTCAATGCTTTGGGGAAAGGCTCAGACCATTTCTCTGATTTTTAGATACATCCAGGCAAATGAGCTGGCATTTAGTGAAGTATGGGAAAAGTGGGGTTGTGAAACAGAAATTGAACGATTTGACTAAAATGTCCCACAAAGATGTCAGACATATTTGAGGAAATATATGAACAATGTCTTTACTGGTGTCTATTTCTTGGCTACATACTTAGTAGGCTTGTGTCTGTTCATAGTGTTTTAAGTATCAAAATTAAAGTAGTAGCATCCTCTCACACTTCATGTCTGTGAGGAATGTATTTTGCTTTGATTTCTTTATTTTTTAATTGAATTCTTTATTGGTACATTTTACATACAGGTCACAATCACACTCAACATTGGGGAATTTGTACCAGTATATGACTAGTGAATTTTCATTTTTACCAATATCACATCTCACCTCACAATCCCTCCACCCCCTATATACATGAGCTTTCTTTTTCTTTCCAAATCATATTTATTCTTTCCCCTCATTACTTTCCCCTACCACATTCCCTTTGAGTTTTTCCTACTTCACAAAATCTATCATACATTCTAGAACTCATTTACATCTACAGGTTCTCAAACTAAAGAAAAGATATGGTATTTACATATCTGTGATCTATTTATTCCACTTCTTAGTGTGTCTTCAAGGTGTGTTCATTTGCACATAAATGAATGAAATTTATCATTCTTTTTTTTTTTTTTTTCCTTTTTGAGACAGGGTCTCGCTTTGTAGTTCAGGCTGGCCCTGAGCTCACTATGTAGCCCAAGCAAGCCTCAAACTCAGCAATCCTCCTGCCTCTGCCTCCTGAGTTCTGGGATTACAGGCATGAGCCACCACGCTCGGCACTGTGGTATGTGGTATTGATTGCTGGTGGGTGTGAGTCTCCACGCCCAGCATTGTATGTGGTTACCAGGAATTGAACTCAGGACCTTGCACTTGCAAGGCAGGTGCCAGAACCACTAAGCTAACCCTCCGGCCCTGAAATTTATCATTCTTTATGGCAGAGTAATACTCCTTTTTTCATCCTACCACAGAAAACCTAGAGAACAACATCCTAGAAGATAATGAAGCTAACAAAGCCAAAAGATCCAGTATAATGAATATACTATATAGCGCTAGCAATTAAGTATAAGGGAAAGAAAACAAAACAGTAACAAGAAAATAATACAATAACAACTATAAGTCAATATTATCAATTTTAACTATCAGTATAAATGGACTCAACTCACCAATCAAAAGACACAGATTAGCAGAATGGCTCAATGAACAAAGCCCAATGGTTTGGTTTGGATGTGCAAAAAACACATTTAACACAAAAAGAAATTCACAAACTAATAGTCAAAGGATGGAAAACAATATTCAATGAAAGAGAAGCACAAAAACAAGCAAGAATTGCCACTGTATTTTCAGACAAAGTAAATGTCAAGCCAAATCTGCTTAAAAGAGGCAAATAAGGACATTATATGATGGTTAATGGAGCTGATTACAACTATAAATATGTATACACCAAACCATGGTATATCCAACTTCATAAAACAAACAAATCAAATAAATGAATAAACCTGGACTTCAGTACCTCACTATGACAAATAGATCAACAACAGCAAAAGAAAAAATCAACAACAAAATATCAGAGCTGACCAAAACTTTTGAAGAGACAGACTTAATATATATCTACAGAGTGTTCCATCCAACCATAGAATACACATTCTTTTCTGCAGCACATGGAAAATACTCCAGAATAGGTTACATACTAAGTAAATGCAAAAGGATTTAAATTTTACCATGCATATTATCAGGTCATGATGCAATGAAATTAGAAATCAATAGTCAAAAAAACAAACATATAAAAAACAACAAGAAATTATGGAAATCAAACAATACACTGTTGCATAATGAATGCATCACAGAAAATTTTAAAGAAGAGAGAAGACAATTTCTAGAATTAAATAATGATATCAACATAATATACCAAAACTTATTGGGTACAATGAAAGTAATGCTATGACAAAATTTTAGAGCTATGGATGCCCATATCAGAAAAATCAAACAAGACAAAATAAATTTCACAATGATGCATTTCAAGGGCCTAAAGAAGAAACAATACTCTAAATCTAGAGCTTGTACAAGGGAAAACATAAAGATCAGGCCAGAAATTTATGAAACAGAGACTGAAAAAAGACAATACTATACAAAGAGTTAATGAATTCAATACTAGTTACTTGAAGGAATAACAAAATAGGCAAACCTTTAGCCAATACAAGAAAGAAAGAAAGAGAGAAAGAAGAAAGAAAGAAGGAAAGAAAGAAAGAAAGAAAGAAAGAAAGAAAGAAAGAAAGAAAGAAAGAAAGAAAGAAAGAAAGAAAGAAAGGAAGGAAGAAAGGAAGGAAGAAAGGAGGAAGGAAGGAAGAAGGAAGGAAGAAGGAAGGAAGGAGAAAGAAAGGACATATATCAATGCAATTAGAAATGATAAAAGGGAAATCAAAAGTCACTGCCAAAATCCAGAAAACAACTAGAACTTTACAAACATGCACTCCAAAAAACCTCTGGAGACCTCAGAAGACATGGAGACTCCTAGATACATATAAATTACTAAAACTGAATCAAAGCGACAAAATATTGAATAAAATAGGCAATAAAATTAAAAGCAGTTATAAAAGGAAAACAAAAACAAAAACTACCAATTAAAAAAAGCCTCAGACCTGATGGATTTACAGCCAAATTATACAAGTACTTCCGGGAAGTTCTAACATCAGTACTCCTCAAACTCTAATGAAATTGAGAGGGAAGGAGAACTTCTAAAGTCCTTCTTGGAAGCTAACATCAACCTGATTCCTAAAGCAGATAAGGATCCAACCAACTACAGGCCAGTTGTGGTAATGAAGATAGATACAAAAATCCTTAACAAGGGCCAGAGGGTTAGCTCAGTGGTTCCAGCGCCTGCCTCGCAAGCGTAAGGACCTGAGTTCGATCCCTGGTTACCACATATAATCCTGGGCGTGGTGGCTCACACCTGTAATCCCAGCACTCGGGAGGCAGAGACGGAAGGATTGCTGAGTTCGCGGCGGCTTGCCTGGGCACCATAGTGAGCTCAGGGCCAGCCTGAACTACAAAGCAAGACCCTGTCTCCAAAAAGCAAAAAAAAAAAAAAAAAAAAAACTCCTTAACAAGATACTGGAAAACAGAATGCAAAAAAATCATCAAAAAGATCATAAAGCATGACAAGTATGCTTCATCCCAGAGATAAACAATGGGTTAACAAAAACAAATCAATAACTGTAGTTTATCACATAAACAGAAACAAGAACAAAAATCACCTGAACATCTCAATAGAGTCAGTAAAGCTTTTGGCAAAATCCAATATCCATACATGATAAACACCCTGAAGAAAATAAGCATAGAAGGTTAATATTTCAATCTTATTAAAGTCATCTATGGTAACTACTGCCAACATCAAATTCAACAGAGAAGAGCTGAAAGGTTACCCTCTAAAATTATGAGCAAGCAAAGGACATTTATTAACATCACACCTACTCAACGGTCTCCAAAACATTAGCCAAAGCAATCAGGCAAGAGAAATATATAAAAGGAATAGGTATAGGAAAAAATGAAGTCAAAGTATCATTATATCTAGATGATCCTCTATTTATATGAAACAAAGTCCAAGACTCCTAGAATTAATAACCAAGTTCAGCTTTATACCAGGATACAAAATCAAGACAAAAAATCAACAGCATTCCTACACACATGAACTCACTGAAGAAAAATTAGGAGAACAGTACCACTGATAATATCAGCAAAAAATTAAATACTTATGAATTATTCTAACCAAGTAAGTAAAAGATCTCTACAATGAAAATTACATCACTCTGAAGAAGAAAATGAAGGCCATGTGAAAATAGGAAGATATCACTTGTATCTGATACAAAAAACAATGTAATCTATACTGATATACACACTTAATGGAATCCCAATCAAAATGCCATGACCTTTCTCAGCGATCTGAAGAAAACAATCCTAAAATTCATATGGAATAAGAAAAGAAACAGACAAGCAAAGCGATCCTGGGTAACAAAAGGAAAACCAGTGTCACCACAATCCCAGGACTTGAAGTTACATTATGACTCTACAGCAAATGACACAGGACAACACTGGCATAAAACCAGGTATCTCAATCAATAGAGCTGAACAGAAGAGCAGAAACAAAACCAGGCACACGCAGCTCTTTGGTCTTTGACAAAAGGAACCAAAACATGCACAGGTTTAAAGACGGCCTCTTTGATAAATGGTACTGGGAAAACTAGTAAACTACATACAGAAGATTGAGTCTAGCCCCATGTATCTTACTGGATTCCCAGCTAAAATTTAAAAAGTTCAAAGATCTGAATGATAAAACTTTATCTGTTAAAAGATGCAATAAGTCAGAAAACTAGGACTAGGGGTCCCATTTGACCCTGCTATCTCCCTGCTAGGAATATACCCCCCAAAATTTTAAAAATCATATTGGAAAGACAGATGTACACCCTTGTTCATAGCAGCTCAGTTCGTGATAGTTCATTCTTGGGAACAACCCAAATGCCCATCAACTGCAGACTGGATAAAGAAGATGTGGGGTTTTTTTATAAAATGGAGTAGTATTCTGCCATAAAGAATGATAAGATCGATTCCTTTATGCGCAAATGGAGACACCTGGAGGATATACTAATAAGTGAAACAAATAGATCACAGATAGGCAAATACCAGATCTTCTCTTTGACATGAACACCTGTAGATGCAAATGAGCTCTAGAAAGTATGACAGCTTTTATAGAGTGGGAAATTTCCATAGGAAATTTGGTGGGGGAGTGTAATGAGGGGAAGGAATAAATATGACTCAGAAAGAAAAGAGTATGTATAAAGTGGGTGGGGAGGTGTGGGTTGGTAGGGATATGGGTAAAAATAAGAATTAACTTGGGGGCCAGAGGGTTAGCTCAGTGGTTCCAGCGCCTGCCTTGCAGGTGCAAGGTCCTGAGTTTGATCCCCGGTAACCACATATAATGCTGGATGTGGAGACACGCCCACCAACAATCAACACCTCATACTACAATGCCAGACGTGCTGGCTCACGCCTGTAATCCCAGCACTCAGGAGGCAGGGACAGGAGGATTGCTGAGTTCGCGGCGGCTTGCCTGGGCAACATAGTGAGCTCAGGGCCAGCCTGAACTACAAAGCAAGACCCTGTCTCAAAAAGCAAAAAAAAAAAAAAAAAAAAAAAAAAAAAAAAAAAAAAAAAAAAAAAAAGAATGAACTTGTGTCATATACTGGTACAAATTCCCCAATGTTATATGTGATTGTGAGATGTATATAAATTATACCAATAAAGAATTCAATTTTTAAAAAAGATGAAATAAGTATGAGTCCTGAAGATATAGGCACAAACAATGGCCTTCAAACAGAACCCCAAGGGCACAAGAAAAAACACTGAGAATCAATAAAAGGGATGATATCAAATTAAAAAGCTTTTACACAACAAAGAAAACAACCAAAAGAGGGAAGAGATAATCTCCAGAATGAAAGGAGAAAAAATAACTTTTGCCAGATGCTCCTCAGACAGAAGGTTAACATCAAAAACTCAGACTGCCCAAAACAAAAGACCACCCCAAAACACGGGCAACTGAAATGAATGAACACTGCTCAAAAGAAACACAGATGACCAATAAATACATGAAAAAATGTTCAATGTCACAAACCAATAGAGAAATGCAAACTAAAATACCTTGCTGGAGCATGGTGACACACAGCTATAATCTCAGCCCTTCAGAGTTTGAGGAAGGAGGAGAACCACGAGTTCAAGGCCAGCCTGAGCTACAACATGAGTGTGTGCAAATCCATCCTGAATTATGTAGAAGATCTCTTCCCAAACAAACAAACAAAAAGTTGCCTCCTTACCTGAGAATGGCTACCAGCTCAATTTGTGATAGCTAAATTTTGGAGACTGGATAAAGAAAATGTGGGGTTTTTAATAAAATGGAGTACAACTCTGCCATAAAGAATGATAATTTTAAGTCATTTATACTTAAATGGATGTATCTTAAGGACATACACATAAATGAAATAAATAGGTCACGGATCTGTAAATACAATATATTTTCTTGGATATGAGAAGCTGAAAGTATAAGTGAGTTATAAAATGTATGATAGGCATTATGAAATAGTAAAAAAAAATTCAAAGGAAAAAGAGGGTAAGAGTAAGTAAAGAAGGTAAAGAAAAAATCTGATGGTAAAAATGGCAACAAAGCTTATGTGTATGGGGTGGGGGTGTAGGGAGGACAGTAGAATGGGAGAAAAGAGAATCAAGTCATGTCAATACTGGAACACATTGTCAATGTCGATTGGGATCATAATGTATATGTAAAATGTACCAATAAAATCAATTTTTAAAAATCTAATAATAAATGCTGGCAAGAATGTGTGGAAAAAGGAACTCTTCTACACTGTTGGTGGAAATGTAAACTAGTATAACCATTATGCAAATCAGTGTGAAGATTACTCAAAAAATTAAAAATAGAAATTCCATTTGACCCAGCTACACCCCTTCTAGGTATCTTCCTAAAAAGAAATAAAACTGCCATATTATAGCAATGTATACATGTATATAGCAGCACAATTTATAACAGCTAGATTGGAAACAGCATATACATCCATCAACACATGACTATATAAGGTAATGTGGGAT
Organism: Thryonomys swinderianus; assembly: GCA_004025085.1. Classification (NCBI taxonomy): domain Eukaryota; kingdom Metazoa; phylum Chordata; class Mammalia; order Rodentia; family Thryonomyidae; genus Thryonomys; species Thryonomys swinderianus. The sequence continues at coordinate 9,557 of PVIC010012075.1, forward strand.
TTATACACGGTGGAGTACTCTGCCATCAATAAAGATAAATGAGGTAGGTAACAGATGTAACTTGAGCACAAAACATAAAGTGAAATAAGTCAGATACACAAGCTTATATATTGCATGATTTCTCTTCTATAAGAAAATTGTGTGTGTGTTTTTGTGTAAAGAGAAAATTATAAGATAGGTAAATCATAAGTTAAAATAATTTCTCCAATTCTCTATTGCATTTTTTAAAAAATATTATAATATAGGGCCAGAGATTTAGCTTAGTGGTTCTGGTGCCTGCCTCGCAAGTGCAAGGTCCTGAGTTCGATCCCGGTAACCACATACAATGCTGGGCATGGTGGCTCATGCCCACCAGCAATCAATACCACATACCACAGTGCTGGGCGTGGTGGCTCACACCTGTAATCCCAGCACTCGGGAGACAGAGGCAGGAGGATTGCTGAGTGCAAGGCTTGCCTGGGCTACATAGTGAGGTCAGGGCCAGCCTGGACTACAAAGCAAGACCCTGTCTCAACAACAACAACAAAAAATTTTAATGTATATACTAATTTAATACAATGCTAATTAATTTATCCTAGTGGTTCCCTTGGTTCATTTAAAAGAAAGTTTTGTGCTGTTATATGTTTCTTTGTAAGAGAATCATTTTTATCTGTGTTGTACAATAACCTTGAAGACAATGATGCAATGTATTAATTATTGTTAACTATCTCTATACTCTTTGTTAGGAATTTTACAATTTTTTTCATAAAATAAAATTTTTAAAAAAAGAGAACCTAGACAGTCAAAAGTCAGGTGCAGGCACGCTGTTCCACAAGAACAATTTGCATTTCAAACTGTGCAGGTAATTATGCCACACTGCCACCAGCCTTCCTGTGCAGACAGCTAGAAGAGGCAAATAGATTTTATGGTACTATTTAGCTCTACCATTGGAACCCATGCTATTCAGGACCCACAGGCTCTTCTCCACTGTATTGGAAAGCCATGAACAGAGGTAATTTATTTAATGGCACTGGGAGGTGCATCACAGGTGTTGATCAAAATACAGGTCAGAATACAGCCTCTGTGCTGGTGAGCTAGTGCATGCCTGTAGCTCCAGCATGTGAGAGGCTGAAGGAAGATGATTACCAGGAGTTCAAGGCCAGCCTGGACTATTACGCAGCAAGATCCTGTCTGAAAAAACAGAAAGAACACAACTGCTGTGACGAAAGTCTACAAGGCTGATCAAATATGTCTTTCATGAAACCTAAAGCAGACAGATCCATGACCATCAGCAGAAACAGAAAATATGGCATTCGTGCAAGTGGCAATGTCTACCCATCCTCCTGAGACTATTAAGAGAATGTCTTTGAAAACAGCAGTCAAATTAGCTCTTCTTCCTTGCAAGCATTTTTTAAAGTCTAGGAACTTTTTATAAGGTCCTTCATAATTCTCGTAGTTCCAACAGTGACATCAAAATAAACCTATAGACTTGCAGTTGAAGACAACTAAAATAGATAAGTGTGCCAGGGGTGGTGGTTAATGCCTGTATTCCCAGCACTCGGGAGGCAGAGTCAGGAGGAGTGCTGAGTTCACGGCTTGCCTGGGCTACATAGTGAGGTCAGGGCCAGCCTGAACTACAAAGCAAAACCCTAACTCAAAGAAAAAACACTTCTATTCTCTGCCCAACTGTGATGAGAATTAATGATCTGCAAATTCTGTTCTAAATGAATAACAACAGCACTGTGAAGACACCTTTTACTGTCTTCTTGTTGGAATAAAAGCAAAGCTGATGTTTGGGCAGATTGTTGTTAGTTAGCAGCAGAACCAGGTTTTGACACCAGACACCACAATCTGTGCTCTTCAAGGAAGCAGCAAGAAGGCACCAGTCAACCACGGATTCAGAAGCAGCCATAGGGCCTATTACACCCTAGTTCAACCATCATGCTCTTACTAGGGGACAAAATTAAATCAAATACAGAAAAGCATTCACATTGATTTTTATCACATCCAGAGACAACATAACTTGGAATAACCGAACAGAAAAAAGATATCCTTACACACCCAGGGTCCTCACAAAGTAGCTCCGTTCTATTGATGCAAAGGGTCCTAGAGTACTGTAGTTCCCAAGATCCCTTTGTAAACCTTCACGGGAAACCATCAGGTTGACTCCTAGAAAAATCAAGGAACACAGTAAATGTCTCACAGTCAATGCATGCTAAATAAAATGACAGAGGTATCCAATTCCACATCTAAAAGAACTATTAGGATACAGCGTTCAGTTACATGGGCTAAAGTTGCTATTAGAACTTTAAGATTTTATTTAAAGGCACCTTTAGTATGTGGACAGATAATATAGCTCAATCAGTTCGCATCACTAGTAACTCTGTATAATAAATACTGTGCTTGCCTCTAATTGGGCTACCTTTATATCTTAAAACAAATTTTCCAAAATGCACAGAAGCTCCTAAGAACACAAACGAGATTCACTTCTATCTGGTGTCTTTAGGATTTCAATAATAACTACCTGTCACTGATTCCCTCCACTTTTCACAGAATAATGCATACAAGAGTGTATGCTTGTGTGTGCAGTTATAAGGTAGGGACTTCAAATTTTTACTTGTCTACATTAACACTATTTATATTAATTTTAACAATTAAAATATTTAAAGCAGCACTGCAGCAAGATGTCTAAGAATATTTTAGAAATACCATAAAAAATAACCAAAATTGACCATTGTTCTGCTTTTTCCTTTTGAGACAAGTTCTTGCATATAGTTCAGGCTGGCTTCAAACTCATAGCAATCCTTCTGCCTCAGCCTGCTGAGTTTTGATTATAGAAACTTCCAAGCTCAGAAACCATCAGTTTTTGTACATTCTTAATTATACAGACCTTGAAACACATTTTTGCACTTTGTCTAACTGCCCTACCTAACAAAAAGAATATCGATGCCAGGCGTGATGGCTTACACCTATAATCCTAGCACTCAGGAGGCAGAGACAGGCGGATTGCTGAGTTCCTGGCTTCCCTGGGCTACATAGTGAGCTCAGGGCAAGTGAGACCCTGTCTCAAAAACAAACAAACAAAAAATAAAAAAGAACATATTAGTATCTACCCAAAAGTGTGACTACTCATTTAGTCAGTTACTATTTTTTATGTGTCTAGTATAATGTCTGGCAAAAAAATAATATTGATTAATAATATTAATAGTTGCTGCTTATAGATAAAATACCAGTTAACATAGATGAATAAATATTAGTAACCACTGATGCTACATTAGAAAAATAAAATACTAATTTAAGTGTATAAATCCTGACATTTCTGTTATTGCTAAACCAAAAAAAAAAAAAAAACTTCAGATTATCATCAAAAACAATCAGACATTTTACAACAGCATAGTTGTGGAAAGGTTATTTAAATATATTTCAAGAACAAAGAGGAGAAAAGAGAGGAAGGAACTATGAGGTCAACTTGATAAGTATTCATAATATCACCTAATTTGACCAGAGAACCTTGACCTTGGGGTCCAACATAGAAAGTTTTAGATACACAGTCATTTTGCTTATGTGATATGTTTTCAAGACTCTAACTGGCAAATTACCTGTATAAAGTTCTCTAAATTTAGTAAAAACAACCACAAAAACATGTCAATTGTACATGCAAAGAAACTCCTTGTTTCAGTACAATTCACTTGAATTTAGAATCAATATTAAAATATTACTTTACAAAATTACTTATATCACAATGACTAAAATATATATAGTAAACACTTTAAAGCCATTAACATCATACTATAATTAACTTTCTTGTTTCAGTGATTACTTCTGGGACAATTTTGAATTTATTTCACTTACAGGTATAATAACATAATGGTATTTCTACAGTACAATTTTGTCAGTATAATAGTATTTCTCACTTGTTCTTTTAAGAGCAAGGCTCCCATATTTTCATTCTCATGTGAGATAAAATAATAAAACTAACAGTTGGAAATAATGAGATAAAAAATCTTTTTCTTTTTTTCTGAACTGTAAAACTTTTTAACATATAAGTTTAAAACTCGATTTCATTCTATAACTTTGGAACATCAGAGATAATTATAACAGTTTATTATTACACAAAAATAGAGCACTAAAATATTTCTCATGTTTTAAAATGTCTTTTATTTTTAAAAAATGAAACACCTTAAACATATTTGTGAGCTAATATATTCAAAGATAAAAATTTTAATTTGATGTCTTCCAAATAAAGATTTTTAAAAAAGAGATATGTAAAACAAATAAAATGTCTTTGTTTTGACATGGCTTCAAAGTAAATTTCTCACCTTGTAAGAAACCTTAGTATTTCTGACAGACTAAAACACATGTCTAAATCATAGATTAGTTTAATAAGATTTTGATTTACTTAAAAATAATTTATTTTGCAATCCTATTAATATAAAACTAATGGCAAAAGTATTGTACTGGAGTAAGGCAAAGTTCAAAATCTAACAAAAATTCCTTTATCCTTTACACTGAAAATCAATATAAATAAAAATGGGAAAAAAATACCAGGAATCTCTAAGTCTATGCAAGGCCTCGTTAATGTTTAATCTCTTATCAGCCATTTCTAATTACTACTTGAAAAAAATGTATTTTTATTCTACAATTGCATAGACTATTATTTAGATTTAGTGGTGGCCTCAAGTTCTGTATCTAGTGTGTCTGATGATTAACTAAAAATCATAGTTACAACCAAATTGCATCATCATCTTTCATAACTCATAGCAGTTTTAATCAAGACACAAACTTTTTTTTTTTTTTTTGAGACAGGGTCTCACTTTGTAGTTCAGGCTGGCCCTGAGCTCACTATGTAGCCCAGGCAAGCCTTGAACTCCATAATCATCCTGTCTCTGCCTCCGGAGTGCTGGGATTACAGGTGTGAGCCACCATGCCAGGCACTGTGGTAGGTGGTATTGATGGCTGGTGGGTGTGAGTCACCACGCCCAGAATTGTATGTGGTTATGGGGATCAAACTCAAGAGCTTGCATTTGCAAGGCAGGTGCTGGAACCACTGAGCTAAATCTCCGCCCCAAAACACAAACATTTTTAACAAAGTGTTTATTACAAACATATGTAATTAGGGAAATATATTATCCATGTTTCATCATGGCTGGTTATTATATGAAAAACAAAATGTAATAATCATATCGGCTGATAGAAGTAATTTTATTTATGTAGCTATTTGGGGGGAGGCAGTACCAAGGATCGAACTCAGGCCCTTACGCTATCCAAGGTAGATGCAGAACCACCGGAGCTAAATCCCCAGCTCAGAGTAATTTTATTATTGATGTATTTACAACAGAGATAAAAGTCCTCCAAAATAACACCCTATTATAGATGACAGTATAAAACTGGTAAGAATGTTACAGAAGATAATCTATTGTCTTATGAGAAAAGGAGCCTTTCTTTCTAATTCAGCAGCATTTTCCAGTGATGTTTGTGAATGTGCAGTGCTCACTGGGCCTTGGGCATATGTTCCCTGAATAAAATATTCATTAACATCTCAGTTATAAATTCACACTTTATCAAAGTAGTTAGCATTAAAAATACAGCCAAAATAACTTAAAAACCTATTTGTGTTTTAAATCTTCTCCTTCCTTTCCACTTAAGCCCAGAAAACATGTTTGTTTTGGAAGCAGCTGGAAGTAGTTCACGAGAACTGAAAGTGCGTGATTAATGACACAGGCAGAAACATAAAGGCACATCAGCTGATGAGCGTGTGACTGAGGAGAAGAATGCTGGGGGCAAATTCTCAGCCGCCACGCGAAACATTCCTCTTGCTGTCAAATGACAGGTATGAGACAGCGTGTCCTACTCGGAGACACCCAGGAACAAATCCATTGCTTTCAGTTTACTCAGCCACCAAAGGTAACCTCTGAATGTCACAGGAGGCAAATCCTTCCAAGTTTTGTTACACAGAACTACAGATCTTATTTACTGCTACAGCATACAGCTTGTCTGCATGGTTGACTTCATGAATATGAATTCTATTCACAAATAGAATCAAAGGAAATGTCTTACACTACCTTAGAATGAAACTAAATTTTAAAAACAGTCCAAAATATGTTTGGAGCTCAGAACCTTACAGAAATGTTGAATGGATATAGATTCACATATCTTTATCATACAGCTGTCAATCACCTGTCTTTCTTCCAATGCCTAGTAGTGAAGCGAAGGGACATGTGCCACGGGAGTGTGTCTGTGTGGCTGAAAGCTCTCCATGGTTAGTTATCACTGCTCTATTGGAAGAACTCACACCGTAAAGTCCATAGGGATTGAAAGCACATGTAATTTGCATAGAATTTAACCATGAGACCTGAGTGTGGTGCCACAAACCTGTAATCCCAGCACTCAGGAGGCAGACGCAGGAGGATTACCATGAGTTAGAGACCTGCCTGGACTACACAGAGTTCAAGGCCAGCGTGAACTATATAGCAAAACCCTGTCTCAAAAAAAAAAAAAAAAATCAAACAAGTTTTTAAAAATTAACCATGAAAGGCCACAAAGACCAAAGAGAATAAAGGCATATGAGCCAGTCTTACTGAAGTGTCACTATGCCAAATTTACCATATTTTTATGCCAGAGGTACAGTCACGAAGGCAGTTTGTGAGATAAGTGAGAAGAGCAACACAGTAACTTGCCCATAACCAAATTTACCTTCCTCTTCTTCTGCAAAGCGAAGTGTACACAGGAAATTTCAGAAACATTATTTTTATTTGTTTTAAAATAGATAAATATTATGTGGTGCCTTTAAGAATGGATCTTAATGAACTCCAAAACAAAATGTAATCAGCCACAGGCCCTGTTGATGACGTCTGAAACCCTTCCCGGATGTACACAGAGCCCACACTTCCCATGCCCATGCCTGAGAACAGCAGGGATCGTAAAGCACACCCCCCAGTATGTGGCACTTTTCTGATGATGGAGTTTGCCCATCACCCTTGCCTGCCTGTTGTAGTCATTCAATCATTCCCTTCAGGAATTTTTTTTTTTTTTTGAGACAGGGTCTCGCTTTGTAGTCCAGGCTGGCCCTGAGCTCACTATGTAGCCCAGGCAAGCCCCAAACTCAGCAATCCTCCTGTCTCTGCCTCCCGAGTGCTGGGATTACAAGTGTGAGTCACCACGCCCAGCACTGTATGTGGTTACCCGGATCGAACTCAGGACCTTGCGCTTGCGAGGCAGGCGCTAAAACCACTGAGCTAAATTTCCAGCTCCTTCCAAAAATTTTTTTAAAAAGTGTTATCAAGTGGTCAAAGCAGAGGCTGCTAGATAAATGTCAAAAGTTTAATTCATTGTAAAATTTAGATTTAAGAAGTTTTCACATATGGAAGAAAACATGGGATCACTATCCCCAGTTCTGTAGTTTCAGGGTGCAAGCAAACTGGAACTACAGAGAGAGAATTTGTTCAATATAAATATAATTCAATATAAGTAGCTAAAAGTAAAATTGGCTGTTTTGATTCTCTCACTCTTTGAAAATACTAATATACCCATTTTATAAAAGAGTGTAAGAGTTGGGGAGCCTAGTTTTCAAGATTACACATCTTTAAGGACAGCAATCAGTATTCTAACCTCACTCTTATTCACCTTCGCATGATACCAGCCAGCTAAAAAGAAATCCCTTTCATTAAAAAAACAAACAAACAGAAAACAGATATGTGCATCAGCCAAAAATGTGTGAATGTTAATACAATACATAACACTTTTGTTCTAAAATTTGAAAATTTTATTGTGAATTTCTCTTGATCATGTGTCTCATTTTATTGAAGGTACACCTTTTATTTCATGTACCATACTACTTGCTGCCAGTCAAGTAAATCTACAGACACAATGTTAATTTTTAAAGTCATGCTATAATTATCACAGGCAAGCAAGTAAAACTGTTATAAGAGCCAGGCATGGTGGCTCACGCCTGTCATCCCAGCACTCGGGAGGCAGAGGCAGGAGGATTGCTGAGTTCGAGGCTTGCCTGGGCTACATAGTGAGCTCAGGGCCAGCCTGAACTACAAAGAGAGACCCTGTCTCAAAAAAAAAAAAACTGTTATAAGAAAATACCACAATGGAAATTAACATTATTAGCAGAAATCTACCCTTATAAGCAAAAATACTAAATCCTTATAAGCAAAAACACTACAAATTCTAAACTCCAGATATTAAATTACAATTAAATTACAATATGTAGAAAAGCAGAATATTAGAAAAAAATATTTTTAGGAAGCCTAGGGAGTTAGCTCAGTCAGTCTGGTTCCTGCTTTGCAAGTGCAAGATTCTGAGTTTGATCCCCAGTATCAAAAAACAAAACAAAAATGCTGGAGAAAATATTTCTAGGACATGTGCGCATGTGTGGTTTAGAATTTTTATGTAAAATACTATCAAACAAAACTGCTGCATCACAAATATCCAATTAATTTCATCTGAATCTTAATACTGTTGTAACTAATAAGGTCTGCGTATCAATCCAACATGTACTGAACCTTGCCAGTGTCTCTCACACTTGCTTCAAACAAAACTGTGGATGAACCCAGATCATCGCAGAATTCAGAACTGAACTAATAAACCATCATCATTATCTTAGATTTTTTTCCCAACTTCATTATTCCTGTATATTTGTAACACACAGTAAATGTTTTCATTGTTGCAAAACTGGAGACAGAGAAATACTATACAAGACAGGCTTTGCTTCCATGTTTTTGTTGTTGCTGTTGTTGTTGTTTTCCCCACAGAATGGTTTGTTTCAGAAATGTAACAGTTTGTGCTGCTGGACAATGAAGCAAATGTTCTGTAACTATTTGAGCTTTTGGAGCCTTCAGGCAAAATCTGTAACTCCACCCCCTCCTTTCTGTGAGCATGCTCACTTACCCCTAACCCCTACTTAAGGAGACTCTTGTCTCTAGTCAAGCCTTAGACTTCAAACTCCACTGAACCCACCGGTGTAATAAAGGTCTTTCTCCCCCTCTTCCAGTGAGCTTCAGATTCTCCTGTCTTCAAACTGGTAGCTGTGACAGTGAGATGTAACACTCAACTGTGCCTCAGATCTCTTAACCCTTGGCTATAGCACTGAGCTATTGTGCTTTGCCACAACACTGGTACATACAGATACTGCATATGGATCCTTTTTACTTTCCCTCCCTTATCCCTTTAGCCTTTCTGGATCTTTCCTATCCTTTCAAAGAACCAACTTTTAAATTCTTCATGCATATGTATTGCTTTTCAGTCTCAATTTCACTAAGTTCCACCTCAGATCTTTATAACTTCTTTCCTTGCATCAGTTTCACATTTTCTCTTTCCAGGACCTTGAGGTACTTCAGTAGGTTAATTGAGATGGCTTTTCTTCTTACCCACACATTTAGAGCTTTAAATGTCCCTCTTAGAACTGCTTTCATAGTGCACATAGGTTTTGGTCTGTTGTGCTTCCACTGTCATTTGATTCTAGAAGTTTTAATTTCTTTCCTAATTTCTTCTGTGATCCATTGATTATACAAGAATGTACTATTTAATCTCCATAGGAACAAATCTTCTTTAAACCAAAGTTCCACTTGCACATTTGAAGCCATTTAAATTCCTCTCATACTTCTTGTCTCTATCACTCTCAAACCTCAAATAAACTGTTACCTCTAATCTTTAATTCTGTTGATCTCTTCATTCTATTCATATAGTTGTATACTTTCTCATATTTCATTCATACATACTCTCCACTTTATCACAGTTTTCTTGACATTCTTCTCAGCATCTGCCACCTGATATTCTTCTTAGCACTTGCCAATCTATCCTCAGTATGTTTTCAAAACATGGAAATTATATTTATACCTAATAAGACATAAGGCTATAAAGGTGGTGACATACATAATGTATTAAGCACAATTTATATTACACCATATGTAAGAAACAAGATCTTTTCTATCAAAAATATGAGCAAGAGTGTCTCCATCTTAAACTCTGGTAAACACTAGGCTGTTGTCCCCTACCCCTACACCAAAGTTACATGAAATGTTTGCTCATCTTAGATTCTAACTGACCAAGAGGATAACTTAACAAGAGCCAAGGACTTTCAGTTTTCTATACGCATTCTCTCCTCCCTTAATAACCCTGAACAGCAATCCTTTAGAACTTCCCCTCCCACTCCTTAAGCTAGCCAATCAGGATAGGTTGTGATTCTTTACACTGGCCAATGGATAGAAGGTTAGCTAGTTTTCACACATTTTGAAATAGTCTGCTCGTACATCTCTCAGTGCTTGCCACTTCATGATAACATATGCTTACACTCTTCTGCAGAAGCAAAACAAACCTGCTTTGAAATTTCTTGGTGTCTGAGTGCTCTGTACCCTTAGATTGACTCTGGGGGTATATTCCCAAAATGTATATATTTAATAAATACTGGGCTAAGTAGGTGGCTTACTAGTAGACCACCTGGTTACCATCCAGCAGGCCTTGGGTTCAATCTTTAACACTGGAAAAAAGTAAGTAAATATTAATATTACTTATAAATAATCATCAATATCCTCAGGTCCCTAACTCCTATGTCTACTTGCAAAGAGATTCTGAATATTTCAAACTCAGAATAGTATCTGCAATTACAGTACTGAACAGACATGGAGACAAATGGATGGACTATACAGATAGATGCTTGTTCACATTCATACACTTTGATTTTAAACAGGGTCCCCAAGGCTTCTCCAGTAAGGTTCTCATATACTTTTAGGCATTTTCCTCTCCATTCTCCTACAGTTTCAACCTTTCCCTCTTTAGTTTCCCAAACACCCTTAGTCAGACGTTGTAGCTGACCTGGCTTCTTATTCACAGAGAAAATGAAAGCCACCAGATCAGGTATGAAGTCTCACAATGTCTTGCTTACATGCACACATTTCTGTACCTCTATCAGTTATCTTTATCTTCCCCCTCTCTAGTGGAGTTGAGTTACGTATAAGTCATCAAACATTCTCACTGCTAAGATCCTCCCTTCCCTTTCTTCCTCTTCCCTTTTTATTTCCCCTTCACTCCCCCATCTTTAATTTTTTGTTTTGTTTTGTTGTTGTTGTTTGTTTTTATCACCAAGGATTGAACCATGAGACATTCTATGACCCCACCACGCTCTTAGCCTTCAGAAAATTCTTTGGAAAACTTTGAGGCAAAGTCTCACTACTTTTCCTAGGTCAGCCTTGAATTCGCAATTCTTTCGTCCTTTCCTCCCAAGTAGCTGGTATTTTAAGTGTAACCACTATACCTAGCATGATCATTTTTTTTATCTGTTATGGTTTTTTCATCTGATCTAAGCATATTTTACTTTTGTATTCTCTTTAATGTCAAAACTTTCTTGTACTACACACTCTGCCAACATTGAACTAATACTAATATATGAGGTAATTTGTTTCTAGCTCATTCCATAGTATCTCATTTCATGGTTTTTTTTTTGCCTGAAATATTTAATAGATGTCAGTGCTTATTAAGAAAACCTCTTCTGTATTTTTCTTTTAGGCCAGATCCTATTCATTCCTCAAAACTCAATGTAAGAGCATCTCTGGAAAGAGGCCTGGAAGAAAGTCTTAAAGGAAAAGGAGAGCAGAAGGAATGTGCAGGAATGGTAATGACAGATCTGACAGGTGATAATGGGTTTCAACTATGATACCTGGATGTTCTCCTTAACTCCTGTCCTTCTCATTTGTTTTTCTTGCATGGAAAGCATCTCAACTGCTTCTTGATAGATAAAACAGAGTCTGAAGCTTTTCAGATTTGCAGATAATTACAAAAATATCTCCAGCTATGAGGACATTACTGTACTGGTTTTCTGTCCTTAAAAAAGATCTTGAAAAAGAATAGAACAAAAAGACAGCCTACAGCGCACGTTTGTTCAGAGAAAAAATTAAACAGATCAATTTTTTTCTACAATGTTCACTATTTCTTTGATTCTTATTTATGATACATTACAAGTCCAAAATAATTTATCTCTTGAAAGGGAAATATAAGGTTTTTCTAGCCTTTAACCTGTAATACAGCTAGGGTCTACGCTGTCATTAACACCTATCAAGCTTTGTTGTTTTGCTTTGCTTCTTTAACGTTATTCTTGTTTTTGTTTCTTGAGTGCTGAGTGTCAATTCCTTCATGAAATAAATTCTCCTACTTTACTACTCTTTTCTTTTCTTTTCTCTTTTTTTTTTTTTTTTTTTTTTTTTTTTTTTTTTTTTTTTTTTTTTGAGACAGGGCCTCGCTTTGTAGTTCAGGCTGGCCCTGAGCTCACTATGTAGGCCAGGCAAACTTCGAACTCTGCAATCCTCCTGCCTCTGCCTCTCGAGTGCTGGGATTACAGGTGTGAGCCACCACACCTGGCACTGTGTTATGTGGTACTGATTGCTGGTGGGCGTGAGTCACTATGCCCAGCATTGTATGTGGTTACCAGGGATCAAACTCAGGACGCTGCGCTTGCGAGGCAGGCGCCAGTACCACTGAGCTAAATCTCTGGCCCCACTACTGTTTTCATTTTATACCAAATGTTACCAATATCTGAAACCATACATAGGAAACATGTGCACATTTCTAGTTCAAAATCTTTTCCATGCTCATAGTTGCAGACACTGCTTTCTAAAGGACTATGTAATTACCATCTCCAGGGACACTTATATTTTCTTATGAGCCTATTATAAGCAGCTAGTTAGATACAAATAGCATCAGAGTAAGACTGAGCTCTCAGAAGTCAACAGAAAACTGTTTTTGTTTTTCAGAATTATAACTGGAGGTACATTTCAAGAAGGCAATCCTCAAGATAAAGTCATAATGGGCAGACTTGCATGCCCCTCTAAGGTATGACCATAAACTTGACATTAATGTATAATTGGTACCACTCAGTCCATTAAGCCCAGATATGCATCAGATACCCAGGTGGATGACCAGAACATCTGGACCTATCTTTTATCCAAGTGTTCCTGTTTTAGAAGTCATAAGTAAACCAAGGTTAATGATGCTAGCCATATGCCTTTGCTGCATGACTTGCTTCCTTATTGGATCAATATTAACTAAACAGCTATACTTGTAACCCTATAGGTTGATGTAGTTTGACCTACAATGTACCTACATTGTGATTTTGCTGCATAAACTACCCGTGACAAAGGGCAACAATGGTGGAAACCCACTCTAGAACCCTCCTGTCTCTTAGGAGGTATCTCTCAATACACTCCCCCTACTCTTTTTTGTTTGTTTGTTTGTTTTCAAGAGAGAATCTGGCTTTGTAGTTCAGGCTGGCCTTGAGCTCATTGTGTAGCCCAGGCAAGCCTTGAACTCTGTAATCCTCCTGCCTCTGTCTCCTGAATGCTGGGTTTACAGGCATGAGCCACCACGCCCAGCACTGTGGTGTGTGGTACTGATTGCTGGTGAGTGTGAGTCATCATGCCTGGTATTATATGTGATTACTGGGTATTGAAAGAGGGACCTTGCGCTTCCTAAGCAGGCACCAGATACACTGAGCTAAATCTGGCCCAAACTTCCCCAACTCTTAACCATCACTGTTGTTTGGAATTCCAACTTCAATTTGAGGGGTTACAAACTTGGCACATCTGACATTTAGTAAGTTCTGAGTTATATTTCTCCTATATCAAACTGATTTAAGTCACTATGATGTAGTCCTACAGTTAACTACCAAAAATCAAAGACAGATATGAAACTTGATAAATTTTCAAAACCTGTTTAATTGTAGCAAAAATATCAAAAAACATCAAACAATGTACCAAAATTTCCTCTGTGCTGTGAAAACAATACTGGAAAATCAATGTTTTCAAACTGTTTAGCTTGATTACACTGGTGTAGTACCACTTACCTAAGGCTATTTTAAGTGTCCTCTTGTGTTACAGTAAACTACATTATAAATCTAATAACATTCAGCAACAGAGAAGAAAGTATACACAAACTGCTCTGGAATCTACTTAACAAAAGGCATAATGTTTTCTTCAAGCATTTATCAAAATTGTTATTATACAGTTATTTATACTTGTAATGTCTAAATTTTCTCCTATATATTCTAACAGGGCACATAGCTATGTTACACATATAAGACCTACACAATGCCTACAGCAGTGGTGGCAAACTTATGGCTTTTGTGTCTCAGAGGGCTGTGAAATAGAAAATATGCAAAAGGAAATATGGTGGAAGAGTGAGTAATGAGGGGTAAAGAAAAAATGTGATGGTAATTTTGAAAAAGAGAAACAAAGCTTATGTATTTAGGAGGTGGAGGGTTGTGCATGGGTAGGGTAATGGGAAAAAATGAGAATTAAATTGTGTCATATACTGGTACAAATTTCCAATATTGAGTGTGATCATGATGTGTATATACAATGTAACAATAAAGTTAGAATTTTTTTAAAAAGTTCTAAAAGGCTCAGTATCACTGATCTAGTCAGTCAATAAATGTTCAGTAAACATGGAACCAGAAGAAGCCACTAACAAAAGCAATTCTTGGCAATAAGGACATGACAGAGATATAAAAATTCCCAACTTGCAACTATACTACAAAGCCACTGTAGTGAAAACAGCATGTATTGGCAAAGAAACAGACCCAAGGCTGGATAAAGAAGATGTAGTTTTTAAATAAAATGGACTATTACACTGCCATAAAGAATGATGAGATGGAATCATTTATACTCAAATGGACATACCTGCAGGACATATTCACAAGTGAAATAAATAGGTCACAGATGGGTAAATATTGTATATTTTCTCTGGTGTGAGAAACTGAAGTTATAAGTGTGTTCTAGAATGCATGATTGATATTGTGAAATAGTAAATATTCAAAGGGAAATGGGTTTTAGGGGTAAATAATGAAGAAAGAAAAAAATTGATGGTTAAGAAAAAGGAAACAATGCTTGTGTATATAGGGGCAGGGGAAGAGGTAGGGTGATAGGGGAGGGGGAAAATGAGAATTAAGTGGTATCATATACCAAGACAAATTCTCAATGTGGAGTGTAACTGTGATGTGTATATATAATGTACTAATAAAATGTACCAATAAAAAATTTAAAAAAGAAAAAGAAACAGACCCAAGGACTCATAGAATAGATGAGAAGATGCAGAAACAACTCCAGCCTATGCATTCTCATCTTTGATAAAGAAGCCAAACACCCTCAATAAAGGAAAGACAGCCTCTTTAATAAATGATGCTGGAAAAACTGGGTTTCAGCCTGCCAAAGTTAAAAACTAGGCCTACATCTTTCACCATGCACAAAACTAAAATCGAACTGGATTAAAGAAATCAGTGTGGAGATTCTTCAGAAAACTAGGATTAGAGATCCCATTTGATCCTGCTGTTTCCCTGCTAGATATGTACATGAAAGAATTAAAAGATTCATATCACAGTGACATGTGTGCACCTATGTTTATACCAGCACAGTTTGTAATACCTAAATCTTAAAAACAGTTCAAATGCCTATCAATTGGAGATTGGATAAAGAAGATGTGGATTTTTATAAATGGAATATTATTCAGCCATAAAGAATGATAAATTAGAGACATTCTAGCTAAATTGATGCACTTGGAGGCCATACTGATGAGTGAAATAAAGAGGACACACCTATGTAAATACCATATCATTTCTCTGTTGTGAAAAACTAAATGTGTAATTGAGGTTCAAATGTATCGTAGGTATTATGAAACAGAAAAAAAAATATTCCAAGGAGAAAGAGACATGGTGGGGGAGCCAAGAAGGGAAAGAAAATATTTCAAGATAGAACAGAAAAAAAAGGAAACAGAACTTCTATATATGGAGGGTGGAGGGGGCAAGAGTGAGGGCAGGGAAATGGGGGGAAAATAGGGGCAGAAGTTGTGGGTAAGTAGGAGAATGGGAAAAACAGAATTAAATCATGTCATATACTGGTACAAATTCTCAGTGTTGAGTGTAATCATGATATGTATATATAATGTATCAATAAAGATTAAAAAAAAACACTTCTCAGAGGAAGAAGTAAAAGCAGCCAAGAAGCACATGAAGAGATGGTCAACATCACTGGTCATTCAAGAGAAGCAGATGGAAACAACACTGAGATTTCATCTCACTCCACAAGAATGGCTGCTATTGTGAACCAGCAACAAATGCTGGCCAGGCTGCGGGTAGGAAGGAACCCTGCTTCACTGTTGGTAGGAATGTAGACTGGTGCAACCATTGTAGAGATCAGTGTGGAGATTCATCAGAAAACTAGGATTAGAGGTGCCATTTGAGCCTTTTATTCCCCTGCTAGGCATATAAATGAAAGAATTAAAAGAATCATGTCACAGCAACATATGGGCACCCATGTTCATAGCAGCTCAGTTTGTGATAGCTAAATCTTGGAAACAATCCAAATGTCCACCAACTGGAGAGTGGATAAAGATGTGTTATTAAATAAAATGGAGGATTACTCTGCATAAAGAATAAGTTTGAGTCATTTACACTCAAATCATATCTTGAAGACACACTCATTAGTGAAATAAATAGGTCACAGATATGTAAATACCATATCTTTTCTCTAGTATGAGAATCTGTAGACGTAAATGAGTTCTAGAAAGTATGATAGATTTTATGAAATAGGAATATTCAAAGAGAAAGGGATTGGGGAAAGTAATGAAGGGAAAGAATAAAGATGATTTCAAAAAGAAAAAGAAAGTATATGTATATAGAGGGTGGGGGTTGTAGAATGGGTAGTGATATGGGTAAAAAATGAGAATTAACTCGTGTCATTTACTGGTACAAATTTCCCAATGTTGAGTGTGATTGTAAGGTGTATATAAAATGTACCAATAAAGAATTCAACTTTAAAGAGATTTTTTAAAAAGATATATGCGCAGATACAAATTCTCCGTGATGAACATGAAAATAATGTATGCTTAAACATACCTATAAACTCAGTTTTAAAATGTTCAGTAAACAGATGGATAAATGAATGAAAAAACTAATTTATAAACATTTATGTTTGCTTTAAACTTGTCAAAAAAAAACCTCATATGTATTTAGGAAATCTTCAAGTTATTGTATAGTGTAATATAAATGCAGACTTTCAAATCAAATAGAATGCATGTAATGCCACATTTGGAACTTAATAGTTCTGTGCCCAAAGACAAGTGGACCGAACCTTTTAATCCTCTATTTCCTCATCTGCAAAACAGGAATAATTACACTAGAGTAAATATTAAATATAATACATACAAAAGTCTGCAGCACAGTATAGAAAGCATAGCAAGGTATGAAGTCTAAATAAGGTAGGTAATAGTATTTATTAATAGCTTATATAGTTTCTAAGTGAATTATATTAATCTATATCCAAGAGTCTTTTTAAAAAGCATAAATTATTTTGAATGCATTCAAGTGGTGATGACATCAAAATTTACACTAAAATTAATTTCCCAAAACACACTGCATCCATTTACCCAGTTATCACAGACCTTTTCAAGTTGCTAGCAATCAAAATTGACAATGAATTAATCTATATACTATTTCTAAAATGTTCTCAATCATTTTAGAATCTGTAGCAAAAGATCTAAATAATAGTGATTCATGGTTGGTTTGGTTCTCTGGCTTAGCTTACCCATCCTTCCATTTCATAATTGCTGTACAATCAGTAACTTGGACAACTGTCAGCTGGAGAAAAGGAGCCATTCCTGATGTGTGTTATGCTTTCTGATCTATACTTTCCTTGAGGCTTTGCCCTCTGCATGAAGAATCAGATCTGATCTTAATTCTGACCATTTATTCATAATTCAGCCTATGGGTATGTAGTAGGATCCATCCCTCTGTCAGGTACTGTGTTAAGCATATCGTTATAAAGATCAGCACAATAAGGCCCTCACGTATCAAAAATTTCAGACTACAAACAGAAGCAAATACTTAAGAGAAATGTAGCAAGAAAAATAAATATGTGCATAAAAACTTGAAGTACTATCAAATAATCTTGTGATGAATGAAGGATAGAGACAGATCCTAGAGAAACGAATTATAGGCACAATTCTAAAAGGATAAGTTGAAACCAAAGGGCTACAGGCCAAGAGTAGACTCCAGGTTGGAAAGTAAATTATAAAGCACCAAAATTTCTCACAGAAATACATACTGGAAATGCTAAAGTAGCAAATTATTTCTGAAACACTTGTTAGATCATCAATTCTCTTCACAAAGTTTATCACCAGCATAAAAAAATATATAGGAAGTAGTTTAATTTTCATTGTCTTTAAGTTAAAAAAATTAATATTAAAACTTTAAAAATCTGTAAGTACACAATAGAGATTGTTTCACCCTTTGTATAAGGCAGTGTTAGAAAACATGTACTTTGTATTAGTTTTTTTTGTGTGTTACTTTTTTGTCACTGAGGAGACAAAATGTCCAAGCCTCAAAGTTAAAAAGGAAGGAGCTTATTTGGCTCACAATTCATAGAGGTCTCAGTCTGTGACTGGCTGGCTCTCAGGCTGGGATGGCTAACAAGCACCATGGAGGAGAAACAAAAGAGTGTACACAAGGCAGCGAAGGTAACAAGAGAGACTTAATGGCCTCACCCTGCCCTCATTATCTAATCAGGCTGCTTTGGAGGGCTAGTGCCCTTCAGCCTAGCATTGCTTCATGAATCAATTCCGTCTTCATACTCTGTGTCCAGCCTATGACCACATGAATGTTTAGACCCAAATGTTCCACCCTGTAACATTGGGCCTGGGGGCCCCAGACTCATGTACCTTCCTTTAGGCCAAAGGTGCTTAGTCCATCTGTAAGAGCTGCCAGAGTCCTAAAAGTTCCAGCATTGCTGAAAAGTCCAAGTCCAAAGTCTGCTGAGACTTGAGGCACACTCTTAGCTGCAAGCTTCTGTATATACAAAATGTTAAGTTAAACACTTCCAGCATTCAGTGTACATCTGTAAGATAGACGTTCCCATTCCAAAAGTTACAACCAAGGGATACAAAGGGATAGGAACACAGCAAGACCAAAATCCAGCAGGGCAAATATTAAACCCCACAATTCCCCTGCCAGCATCCCTGGCCATCTGTGGGAAGCTGGGAACTTCAAAGGGCTTGGGGACTCCAGCCCTATTGGTGCTTCTGGTAGCTCCCAGGGCTTCTCTCTTGCTTTAGTTTGTCTCGCTCATTGTAGCTTTCCTCAGAAAATCCACACTCTTGGCTCCTCCAAACTTCTGGGGTCTCCACTGTTCCTTTGGCTTCATACTCACAGCTTCACACACACTGCCTCTCAGGGGTGCACTGCCTGGCTCCCAGGCCTCCTTCTGAAACCTGGGTGGTAGCTTCCCTGAATTCACAACTCTTGCATTCTGCATGTGCCTAATGGCCAGCACCGCACAGATGTGGCCAAGTTCTGTTGCCAGCTGGAGTAGTAGCAGCCAGTCTTCCCTCTGTCTTAGCTGTAGGGGTCTAGGGCCTAGGAACCAAATCCCAAGGAGCAACTTCACTAGGCCATGGCCACCTGAAACATGGTCCTCCGAGAAGGCTCTATTCTCAAAGCAAAATCTTTCACCTTTACAACTCTGAGAGAGGGAGGACTCTCCGGGAGCTTCCTTTATGGCCAATTTCAAAACATCTTAAATCATTCTGCTGGGCTGTTTGCTCTTGATTTTCAACATAGATTTGGCTGAAGCCCCCTGACGCTAGTAGCAAGGCCACTGCCTCAATATTCAACTGCCTTGAAATTGCTTCTGCAAGGTTAGTCTACTGCCCGATATCAGCCTCAAGCCAAATCTCTGACACTAACAAACGCAGAGAAACTTCCCGTCAAGCCATAACACGCATCTTGTGGAGTCCAGCTCCCAATGCAGTCCTTCTTCCCACAGAGGCCTCCTGAGCCTGGTCTTTACTGGCCTTCTCGTCTTCTGAGCTTGACCAGAATCATTCATACAAAACAACCTAAAATGTTCCGGTACTTTTGAGCCACATGGCCACTTAATTGCACAGCAATGACCCCACTTCTCTGGTACTAGATTTCTGTGTTCGTAATTTCTCCCTCACTGCTTAAACAAAATGCCTGACACTCAAAGTTAAAAGGAAAGGGGCTTATTTGGCTTACAGTTCATAGAGGTTTCAGTCCATCATTGGCTGGCTATGAGGCTGAGCATCACAAGGAAACAACATGGGCACACAAGGCAGCGAAGGGAACAAGACGGACTTTAGAACATCTTTCTGCCCCTTTTAGTTTACTGATACTACTGGGACTAGGGGAGTGACAAACTAATCACTCACATGTAGCAGTTCAGTAATCACGTGCCCTAAGCCCATGCATCACACATTCCAGATTCAACTACCTCTGAAAAAGTCCCACCTCATCTGCATTAGGCTCTGAGGGGACATCAAACACAAGCCATAACAAAGGAGTTTAATTGCCATTGTCTTTATTTTGTTAAATTAATATTATAACTTTCATAAGACTTAAGTACAAAGGAGATATTTTGTTTCATTGTATAAAGCAATGTTAGAAAAGATGTGCTTTGTTAGCTGTTACTTGATACTTTGGGGCCCATGGATGTGATCTTGATATTCCAAACTGGAGCACTGTTCTTACTGTTCATCTTTTCGCTAAAGATGAACTCTTAAGCTGCCTTATCAATGACATCTATGAAAAGGCCCCAGAGGAAAACTGACCCACACTGGGAAACACAATTAATAAATGTTCATTACTCCACAGGCTAGAAGAGTATTGGAATTGAGTCCTCTTTTGCACAAATGGAAAAAAAAAAATTCCTATACATTACTATTGAGTGTTATCCAACCTTGCCCATAGCAGATATATCCCTGATAAAATAACTCTCTTGAATGAAAAATAAAAGTTTTAAAAGCAATACTTTACAAACAAATCTGATTTGTTTCTAATAGTTAAATTTGGACTAATTAAAACAGAAATTCACTAATGAATGTAACAGCGACTTTAATGTCACATCAAGATACACTCTACACTTTGTTCAACATAGTACCTTCATCAAAAGTAGATAAAGTTGGATGGGAGATTTAGCTCAGTGGTTCCGGCACCTGCCTCGCAGGAGCAAGGTCCTGAGTTTGATCCCCGGTAACCACATACAACAATGCTGGGCGTGGTGAACACCCACCAGCAATCAGTACCACATACCACAGTGCCGGGCATGGTGACTCTTTCCTGTAATCCCAGCACTCAGGAGGCAGAGACAGGAGGATTGCTGAGTTCTAGGCTTGCCTGGGCTACATAGTGAGCTCAGGGTCAGCCTGAACTACAAAGCGAGACCCTCTCTCTCAAAAAAAAAAAAAAGTAGATAAAGTTTACAAAAACTTTTTCTGAATGAGTGGATAAATAAATGTTTAGTGTGTATAATTCTAGACTGAGGAATTTGGCACCAACTGAACAGAGAGTGCCACTGTCTAGTGGGGATACGGATGCAAACAAATCAAAAAGACTGCTCAACACAAAGTGAATTTAAAAAGATCATAAGAATAAGAAATGGGAAACATTATTCCTTTGTAACATAATCAGAAAAGGGCTCTATGAGAGAGGTGGGGGAGGATAGGAATTACCTACATACATATACTATGTATGTGATACTTCATCAATCCTCACTTTAAGATATATCGATAGTCCTCATATCTGTAATTTAAAGAGAAATTGAAGTGTGGAGTTATACAAATGATTTCCGATAACAGGTATGCAACCTCAGTTGACAAGTTTCTTAAGAAACTTCAGCTAAATAACAAATTATTCTTATTTTAATTTTTCTATAACATTTGGATATGACATTTAGAATATCAGACTCTTGGGTTGGAAGAATAAAAATGTGACTATTTCATTTGTTAATATTCTTTTTGATAAGGGCTGCCAAAAACTCTCATTGTATCTGTCAATTAAATAATAAAAAAAGAAAGAACATTGAAAAAAATTCTTCAGAATTGCAAACCCTTGGAATGATAAATGGTTCCAGTGGCCTGGATCCCCATTATTTCAGTAGACAGACTCCAAGACTATTTTAGGCAAAGCACTGCATGGATTTTCGTTTGCTTGTTTTGTTAATTATTTTCAGAATCTGTTATTTGATTTCTTGTTGCATGCAGAGATAGCCTTTCTTTTTAATACTAGGGCTGGAACTCACAACCCTGTGCTTGCAAGGCAGGTTGGTGGCACCACTGAGCTAAATCCTCAGCCTGTAAACAAACATAATAACCACAACGTTATTTTGATTTTTTCCCTGCAAAGTCCAAGAAATTCAAGTTAATATTTCAAGTGGAAAAGTTGGTGCTTTCAAAAAACTGAGTAGAATGTATAAGTCATAATCATGAAATATCCCTCCAAAGGCAAACATTACACAGATAGAGGAAGTCACAAAATGTCTTTCTATTTGCTTGCCAGGTGGGTAACTCAAATACCTTCTTTGTCGTAAATTTTGTAGGTTTCTTTCAGCCACTTAAGTGTGACTCTGGGCTGACAAATGGGCCAAATTGTTATTGCTCCAAATTGTACCCAGAAAGAGCACAAAGCACTGCCTCCTGCCCTCACTTTGCCCTACACCTGTCTTCCATTTGGCTCTTCTCGAGTTACATCTTTTCAGTGAACTGTCAGAGCTCCGGAGTTGCAGAGTCCCAGGAGCTGATCTCACTACTTACCACACCTGATGAGGGGATTTCAATTTGTAAAGAAGTGGGACTAAAACTGTACATACCCCGAAAAACCATACTTGCGCCTGGGTTCTGAGATGGGGTGCTGGTGTTGGTCTCGGTTCTTAAACCGGGGTGGTCTGCTCTTACTTCTGACCAGTGTCAGAAGTGGATTAAAACACAGACTACCTAGTTAGCCTTGGTTAAGAATTAAACAATTAACTGATATGGAAAAGTTTCTACATAGCAGATGTCAAAAAAGGTTGTAAGTGGCGTTCTGTTTTCTTTTAGTCACACTGGTTATACAGCATGGTTTCTACCTTCACTGTCACAGAGTATATGTTGTAGGTTTAGGTTCTTTTGTGTTTTTTTTTTATATTTTTTTATATTTTTATAAATTTTATAAATTTTTTATATTTATATTTATATATATAATTTTTATATTTATATTTATATATATTTATATATATATAAATATATATATAAAAATATAAATATATATTTATATAAATATAAAATATTTATAAAAATTTATAAATATTTTATAAAAAATATATATTTTTATATTTTTTTTTATAAAAAAGTCTACAAAGGCATTATTTTAAAAGTGAATAAGACAAGAGTAAAATGATGTTGTTTTGTTTCTAACAAAAATATGTGGAAGAAACTAAGAAACAATTTCCAGAAAGGAAACATTAAACCAAAGGAAGATGTAATAATGACAAGAATGTTATAAAAAAATTAGTTCCTGGCCTGGTGTGGTGACACGTATCTGCTGTCCCACCACCTAGGAAGCTGGAGAATATCTCAGGCCTGGCGACATAGCAAGGTTCAGGCCAGCCTGAACACAGAGGGATCTTGTCTTAAAAAAAAAAAAAAAAAAAAAAAACTAAGCTCTCAACTTGTGAGTAAAGTATTGAAGTTGCTAAAAGTCTTTGGAAAGTACAGTAAACATATTTTTTGAAAAATCTAGGGTACAAGCCCACCAGCCAAAAAAGTTAATTTCATTTATGTATGTACTGCTGAATTTATACTTCCCAATAACAGATAAAAACTAGACACTACTGTAAACTATTAAACTAGCATTTAATAAAAATAAAAAGCAACTAGTCTGGTTCTGGAGCCAGAGATTTAGCTCAGTGGTTCCAGCACCTACCTAGCAAGTGCAAGGTCCCTGGTTTGATTCCCAGTAACCACCACATACAACAATACCAGGGGTAGTGACTCACACCTGCCAGCAAGCGACACCACATACCACAATGCTAGGTGTATAATCCCTATAATCCCAGCACTTGGGAGGCAGAGACAGGAGGATTGCTGAGTTCCAGGCTTGCCTGGGCTACATAGTGAGCTCAGGGCCAGCTTGAACTACACAGTGAGACCCTGTCTCAAAAAATAAAAAATTTAAAAAAGAAACCAAGAAGTAGAAATCACTTGTCACTATAAAGTACCAGATCATTATATTTAAGATGCATGCTTTCTGCCTCCAGTGCACCTCTTGTTTTCTTTTGACCTTAGGCATATATATGCAAGATGCTGCACACCAGAGAAGGTTGCGGGTACCCTAACACTATGTACTTCCTAAACACTGAAATGTGTGTGGCCTGCTTCCCTCTTCACCTTCCAGTGAGCCCCTGAAAGGAGTGAGGCCTTGAGCGGCTGCTTCCCTTACTAAAGCTAACCAGAGGCCAGAAGCAAGAATAACCTACTGAACCAGAAATAGAAGCTAAACTGACAACTGAATGGCGTGATTTTGTGATGGTTTCTTTTTTAATCATAAACAGGTGGAAGCTGATTGTGTTGTTGCCATTTTCTACATAAAGAAAGAAGAGATCCCAAGTGCAGGTCCGCACTAAAAAAGGAAAGTTGTGTGCAATCAGTAATTATTTTGTTCTTATGCTCTGTGTACTACTTTAAAATAATATATCAAGTCTACATGCTTAAAGATTTGCATTTGAATTAGCAAACTGCATCTAGATTTATAGGAAACATAAAAGTAGAATCCCTGATCTGAAATTCACGTAATCAAATTCATAGCATATACTTCAAACTATGTACTATGTGCAGCCTTTCTAGATGAATATGCTAACCTCCTTTATACTTATTTGGGTAGCAACATCCACAATAAATCCCTATTTTACACATATATTTTTGTCACCAAATTTAAGAGAACCAGTTTGTCTGAACATTTTATAGAATAATTGAAACAGGCTTGACAAATAAATGTTATGTGTGTTAGAAAAGACTGAAAATTAAATGTCTATATTCAATAATAAAAATTTTACTTTTTCCTTCGATCACTTCTTGATGTTGATGCTAGAAGAAAAATATTTATGTTTAATTGCTTCGTAATATCATAATTCCACATGGATCTTAACTTAGAATCTATGACTTTGATCATTTTATCTCATGAGCTCATAAAACTTCATTTATTCATAAATTGATTAAATATTCTTTTAATTAAAGAATAATAAGAGAAGTACAAAACTAATTTCAGTATACTACTCACAGATATTTTAAAGTACTATTTAATTTAAATTGGTGAATTAAATGTTAAATATGTGTTGAAAATGCAAATAATTAACATACACTTAAATTGAATCTAGTAATTTTTGGTTACTATCAATAATATGTAAAGAAAAAACATGGACAGTTTAGTGATTGAGAGTTTTTAAGTGCAGTGTATAGCATCATTTCCTCTTAAAAGGCTATGTTGGGATATGGACTTCTGGGAAATTCCTCAACCTACAAATATGGCTTTCATGTTTAACCCAAAAGATTCTCTAGGGAAATAATTTTTTTGATGGAAAATATTTTTTCTGAATCAAGTCAGAAACACTCATCTGTCCCTTCTGGACATCACAAAACTCCTGCCAAACAGAATCTATCTGAAGTGTAGGTAGCTTTTAGGAAATCATAACACAACTCTTTGGGAACCCTTCATGGGATTCACTATTGTCTCTCTGAATCTTTCATTTTCAAATAGTGAAATGAGTTTCAAACTGCTAAAAAAAAAAAAACCTATGTACTTATTTCTATGTTATTAAGTAAAAATGATGTGCAACTAATTGACTGGCAAACTAAAGGATGTTTTCATCTTCTCTAATACTAAGGGTATTAAACTGTGTTCTTGTTTACTGCACTGCATGATTTGTAATGGGTTCTACCATGTACTCACTTTGTATAGAAAATGGAGGAATTTGTTCCAGCTGTATTTCCAATGGAAAAAGAATTGAGAAATAAGTCACAAAAGTAATGTTAATAAGGGGAAGAAATTCAAGCTCTGCTGGTACATTTTGTACCTGTATACAGCAGAGAACTTTCCAATTAGGGCCAACAAGTAGAAAGCTGATAACTCCAAGCTGAGATTTATAAGGAGAGGTCAGAAGCATGTAATGAGAATTTGGAGCACATACATCCAGCTGTAACACCTTTAGTATAAGTATAGCTTCTAATGGCAAAAGCTAATGGCTTCATGACAATAATAAATAATAGTGAGAGCATGTTATAGCCTTAGGCCTCAGAAAAAAACTCTGGTGGTATTACACAATTTCCACTAATACTGGCAGAAGCAGTAGTTCTACAGGGGTGCTTTCACTCTCCTAAGTGTGTCAGCTACACTCCAACATGGAAAGCACAGTAATGAAGAAATAACCTTTCAGTTGAACTTCATTTTTGCTCAGTGTAATATACACCTAAGCAAGTCCCTGTAGGTGGAAGGGAAGGAGGGAGAAGAAATTACTGCTCACTTCTCCCATCACCTATTGTATAGCATCCAGAATAAATTTTAAAGATTCTTTGCTTGGTCAAACTTTACTTAGGTTACTGAATCTCCTCTCAAGCCTCTCCTGTATCTGCCTCCTTATAAAATCCAGTTTTAACAAAAATCTCTGCTGAGTCATTTCACCAAGAAATCTGTACACTTCACAACAGCTGTGGGCTTAAGTTCCTCATCTGCCACCATCCCTAGATGTCTCATCACCATGGCCTGTTTCTATCAAGGACTCCACTGGGTTGTCTTAGCCAAAGTCCCCCATACTCCTGATGTGTCCTGGTAGTAACTTCTATCCATTGATCCCCATTCTCTTCCCATCCTATAATTCCTACTCCCTCTCCTTATTGTCAAAAATGACCCCAATCTCTATCTACTCTACTGCAAGAGCCTTTGGCCATGGTCCCTATGTCTATCAAAAGAATTTCAAATAAACTTAATTGTTTTAGTAAGTGTCACTGAATAATTCTTCTATAACAAAATATATAACGCTTAAAAGCACTGAAAATTACTTGCTATGTCTGAGTAAACTCTCCAGATGTTCAATACAGATGGTGCCACCAGCCAGAAGTACAATCTACCCAGCCATCTCTCAGGAGCCCTAGAGGAATATTTAAGGGCACAGACTCCAGAGTTGCCAAGTCTGGAATTATGTAACCCATGATGCTGGTAACTAATGAACCTGGCTAAACTTGGCTTCCATATTTAAAAAACAGAATTATCTGTTAACAATAAAAGATATGGAAGATTAAGTACAAATAAAACAGCACAGTGCCTGGCAGAAGCTAGTGAGTTATTACACTGAACAATTTGTTTGTTGTTATTGCCACTGTGCCAACGTTTACAGCAAGTGGCACAAAACATGGAGCAACAGGCTGGTTGACCCATCAATGAATGCAAGAAATACTGAATTTTAGAGATTGAACTCTACTGCTAATCATGAAAGTAAAATACTAGTCTTTTCAACTTGCAAACAACATATAATATGATGGGGCCTTGTGGTCCTGTGCTAACACAATCAGTGCTCATTAGTGTTTCTGATGATCCATTCTCTTCTTGCAGCCACACTGAACAAAGTGCAAATTTCCCTAGCTTCCCTCAAAGACCCAAAGCAGAATAGAGTGAGGCAGGACAAAATTCATATTAACAAACATATAGAGAACAATGAAGTATTAACTAATGAGAATAACCTATTTTACAAAATGAAAATAAATATATCACATGGTCCACTTTTGGAATATTTTTACAAGGGTCACAGTGATATGCTTCAGAATTTTTTATACCTGCCCAAAAATGTATCTCAGAATTATTATTCTCAAGTAAATTTAAGGCCTAGTAGTCAAGGAGATTCTTTAGACTGTCAATTTAGATAACACCCAAGTCTTTGTCTCCCGTAATACCAATACCTAGTGGTGCACTGATAACAGGTTCTTTCCAGAGCTCTCTTATCAGTATGGTATATATTGTGAAATAGAAAATATTCAAAGCAAAATGGGGTATAAAGGTAAGTAACAAGGGGAAGAAAAAATATGATGGTAATAAAAAAAGGGAAGCAAAGCTTATGTATATAGGAGTAGGGGATTGTAGGGTAGCTGGGGGAACGGGAAAAAATGAGAATTAAATTGTGTCATATGCTGCTACAAATTCTCAATACTGTGTGTGATAATAATGTGTATATATAATGTACCAATAAAGATTCAAATTTTTAAAAAATGCATACTAGCTACTCAGAAATATTTGTAGGTACCTGTTACAGTGAATATAAAAATGGTTACATTATTGTCTGCTCCTCATGGCACAATACAGATAAAAAGCATGTGTTGTATTATTCCAGTTGAATTACAGTGGATCTTAACTAGGGGTGAAGTTGCCCCTGAGTGGATGTTTGGCAATATTTAGGGACATACATAGCAGTCACAGATGGGAGGAGATTACTGGCTTTGAGTGCCTGGATCACAGTGAGGCAAGCAAAGGCCACAGAGCTCAAAATCCAGAGATCTATTCTCAGGGTCTGGAAATTGCAGGATGATAATTGACCCTGTCTCTCTAAATAGTGTGCCCTTGCTGGTTTTTGTTTTTGTTTTTGTTTTTCTTAAACCTAGTTTCAGCACTGGGTAGAGGCCAGAAAACATGCTAAAAATCTCTGACAAAATGAATGATTTAGTCCAACATTATTATCAATAGTGTTACAGACAACAAACTTGGAAAGGTTTATAGGATCTGAAGACAACTGAATTCCATTCTTTGTCCAGAACTTTAATTTAAAATCATAATTGTCAGTTATTAAAAGGGAAATCATAGTTCCTCTGGTTTACTCCTGTTATGGCTTGTGTCTAGATATCCCCTCCACGACTCATGTGGTCATAGGTGGGGCTTTTTCAGAGG
Organism: Thryonomys swinderianus; assembly: GCA_004025085.1. Classification (NCBI taxonomy): domain Eukaryota; kingdom Metazoa; phylum Chordata; class Mammalia; order Rodentia; family Thryonomyidae; genus Thryonomys; species Thryonomys swinderianus. Next base: position 38,274 of record PVIC010012075.1, read on the forward strand.
TGACTGGATCTAGTGTGTATGATGCTAAGATCAAGGGTGTATGATTACTAAACCAGTCCGTTGATAGTTTGGCATAGTTCTGAGTGTGGATAATGTGAAGATGTGAGTGCTTGAGAGCAGATGAAATATAAAGGACAAAAAGAGGTTCACTATGCTCCCTTGCTGCTTGCTGCTTCACTTATTTGCTGCCTTCTGCCTGTCATGAACTATTTCTCCCCTGCAATTCCCTTCTGTTATGCCATCCTGCCTTGTAGAGTCCAACTAAGGCCTCTAAAAACCATGAGCTTCAATAAACGTTTCCTCTTTTAACTTTGGCTGTTGGGTACTTTGCCTCAGCAAGGATAAAAGTATCCAACACAACTCCTCTTTATGTGGTCTACAAAAAGCAGAATGAATCTGAATCTTCCCTTCCTGGCCTTTGAGCTGTCTTACTGCTGGTGATGTGTTATCCACCTACTGGCCTTAACTCCAGATCCAAAGGTGCCCCCCAACATTCATGGTTCCCTCAAAACATGGTCTCTCCCTTCTTGGAAGAAATTTTCTTTGTTGTGGTTCTTATAATATTCTGTCTTGTACTACAATATTTGTTTATTTAACTCTCCTTCCCTAGTCCATCCCCAGATAAATAGATATTCACACAAACACACAGTACTAAGTAAGCATCTATAAGCATGAACTGGTTTTCATTGTATTTATCCTACTGATCAACTTTACTCAGAATGGAATATTGCACATTAGAGTATAGAGTATTTGTTTAAATGGATGAAACCAAAAAACACAATGCTTAAAAAAAAAAACAGGAAGAACCATAAACTTTCAGGAAAACTCTATACTGTAGGTCTAAATAGTTCATTACTAATCTTCATTATGCCTAGTATCGCTTTACTTTTCCTAATAGATATCTCCACATATTTCAAGTTTAAATCCCAGATGCTTGAGATCTGTCTTTGTCAGGTAACTGACTTGACATTTTCCTACTAACAAAAGCACATAATGGAATCAGTTAGGCCAGACCCTTTATCTTGAATTTCCAAGCCTCTGTTGTGAAAAATAAATAACTCTTCTTAAAGTCACACTGTTAATGATACCGTTTTATAGAAATCTGAACCTACTCAAACACAAATCTGTAGATGTAAAGACAGACAGAGATAAATTTACCTGCAAGTTTTATAAAGGAAATTTCAGAAAGGTTTTCTGAGAACCTATTGTACTAAGAGATTATTTGCATTTCTCTTAAAATAAGTGAAAATTTGAGTGCTGGATGGGGCACTAATTAATTAGGACATCTATTACTCAGGGACTGCCAGGCTCTAAACTAGTTATGATGATTTAAAAAAAACAAATATACAAAGAGTAGAATGTGCTTTTTCCTCAATATGAGAAGAGACATAGAAAAGCATTTAATTGTATTTAAATATGCTAGAGAGTCAATGAAGCTTTTGGTTTTTTGTTTTTGTGTTCCTGAATAGGGTCTTGGTATGTAGCCCAAGCTAACCTCAAACTCTTGGTGATCCTCCTGCTTTAGACTCTCAAGTGCTAGGATTAAAGCACCCACCGTCACACCCACTGAGAGGAAGTTCTGAAGGAAGTGAGGAATGTGTCCTTGGGGACTCTGGCAACATTTCATAGAGACAATAACAACTGAATTGAGTCAAGAAAGACAAAAAGGTCTGAAAGTCATTTCTGATATGAAGAGTAGCATATTCAACATATTCAAAGGCAGTTCTTGAGGGGGGCTAGCACATAATGGCCCTGAGTCACAGAACATATGATCTGAAAGGGCAGGAATTAAAATTGAAACTCCTGGATAATGTATGATAAAAGAAAAGCTAGAGAATGCTGAAACCCTTCGAATGGGACAGGTCTGGATGACAAATGTGGGAGTACAGGCCAACTGCAAAATATAGCTTCTCTGAGACCTAGAATCAGGATACTTAGAAAACAACTTAGCAAAGAGAAAAAGAAATAGAGGTCCTGGAATGAAGAAAGAGCTCACAGAAAAAACTAGAACTATATAGAAACTGTCTCAAAATAAAACAAAGCAAAAAAAAAAAAAAAAGGAAGGAAGAAAAAAAAAAGAAAAGAAAAAAGCAGGCCTGGAACACTAATGCTGGCTCTCAGGGAAGGGAAACTATGTCCAGTGATACAAGTTTTCCATTTGCGTATCACTGTGGTACATAGCAAGCACAGACATTGTGGGGAAACTGTTTGGAAATATTCTGTATTATAAAATTTACCTAAAAATCACAACATATAATGTGTTTTTTGTAA